>PYST01000530.1:0-18618 GCA_003049485.1 Ophioceras dolichostomum
CAGATACCGAGACACCTTGTACAAATGTCCCTCTCATTAGTGTGTACGCAGGCAGACTCGTAGGGACATACACAGGTAAGTGCGGTAGTGCCTATTGTGTAGTTGCGTGAGTGGAATGGTAGGAAGTCAGACGAGAAACAGAGTTGAAAGAAAAATTGATGATGACTGCGTGTGCATATCACCTACAACATGCAATGTGGGTAGGTAGGTATGTAAGGTACCTAGAGGCAGGTAAGATGGTTGGGAGAGAGGTTAATCTCGGCTGGCTGGCTGGCCAGCTAGCTATTAGCGGCCGCGCACGCCTAGGCATGCATGCAAGCCAGCCCGCCCGCCCGCATTTGACCGGACAGCTTTGAGGACGCAACGCATCAGCGCGCCTCCAAACCGGCACTAGTGCCGCTTTTAGGTCGCGCGCAGAGCCGCATGGCCTTGAGTTTTGGGGGAGGTTCGTCCTCGCCCACCACTTTTTTTTTTTCACCAGTGCTTTGTTTGCCAAGGTATGTATGTCCCTCCAACCTCGATGATGAGTGACTTTGCACTAGCTTCTTTTTTTCTTCTCTTTCTCTCTCTCTTTCTCCCTCTCGAACCAGTAAGTTTGTTAGTTCGCCCTGTGCATGGTTGGTGCACCTTTTTTTTCGTCAGGTCGTGTCGCCTGCTCGTTAGCATGTTTGCCTTCCTTCCTTGCCTTGTTTGAGTGTGTGGAGTGCCTGCCTCCTCAGTTGACCTTGTGCTTCCGCGTTCGCTCTACTGACGTCGCACCTATTCGCAGTCAGGCAAGCAAGCCAGCCAGCCAACCAGCCAGTCAGTCAGTCAGTCAGTCAGTCAGCAGACCGATTCGTTAGTGCAGGTAATGGGGGCTGTGCTATGCTCCTCTGCTACGTCTAAGTTCTGTCTAGACGTAGGTGTTCTCAAGGCAGGGAGGGCTTTTGTCTTCCGTCCTTCGTGCTTTCGTGTGTGTTCCCCCCCTCCTGCCTCATTTTAGTCCGCGTTTTCCTGGAGACTTCCCCAAGTATCTGTTCCCCTCCGCGATACCTGGTACTCCTCCTAGTTAGCAGCTATTTGCCGATCAACGTCTTTCGTGTCTGCAGCTCTATCTGCGTCTCTCCCTGCAAGTTCCGTGTCCTTTTCGCATCTCTCTCTCTTAGCCCCACCGATAAATGCCCAAGGTGTCCGGGTATCGGTTGGGAGCGGTCGTCACTTGCAGCATGGCCTCTGCACGCTGTCGTACCTCCTCTTTTCTTTTCTGTCCTCCAGTCACTCACTCCCGGTTTTCGGCATGAAAAGTGCACTTTTTTCTTTTTTCTTCCTTTCCTCACACATCATTGCCCTTCTGATAGGTATGATGGGCATCCTCCATTGCCCATGTGATCACTAGTGGTCTGAGCCCAAGCCCCTCCCTTTCATCTCTCCGGAGGAGTCCCTCTCGCCCGGTCTGCCACCCCCTTTGAGCACCAGGGTTTTCCGAGTTCGGAATAGAGGCACTGTAGCTATGTCTGCGGGCGAGATCAGGCAGACTTTTCCATCTTCATATTGGAGTACCCAGGGCTGTGCTCCTCTGTTTCTGTAACCCACCGCGCTAGAAAAGTTCAAGAAAGGGTATCGTGGTGAAATGAATGGTTGGCGGAGGCTTCCATCTGCGTTTGGGCATTGTCATCACCGCCGTCATCATCACCATCGTCAGCGTGCGTCTGCTTCTGCATTGTGGACAACGACACCCAACAGCCCACCAAGCAAGATTCGGAATACATACCAAGGCGCCTGCCAACTCCAGTGCCGCCTCCTTTGCGCATCTTCACTCAATACCGCTTCGGGCCCGGTGAACACGTCTGAGAGGCTCAGATCATGAGAGATCAGACTTGTCCCGTCACCGCCACGCCTATATGCATCCTGCTTCTGCTGTTGTTCTGCAAGAATGGAAGTCGGGACGGGGCGATCCGCAGCAGCGGACAGACAGACACTCTCGTTTTTGCGCCTCCCTCGCCTCGCCTCTCTCGTGCTTTGATCCCCCAGATTTGTGTCTACTTTTTTCGGTGCGGCTTTGCTCCCTCGCGCCTCATGAGATCCTGCACTGCATGGCTTTGTTAGATAGGCGCCTCGGGCAGGGAGGAGCCGAAGGCGTGGAAGAACGGGGAGATGAGATACGGCGAGGAGGAAGTGGGGGGAGGAGGCATGAGGCGCTTTGTCGAGTTTGGAATAGTCCATCTCGAGGCGCGATGGTGGTGGTGAGGGCGTGCGCATGAGTGTAGAGGTGGGTGTGCGCGGGCGTGTGCGTCGGTGCAAGTTAAGTAGGTAGGTACCTACTCTTAGTGCCTGGGCTTGCGTCAGATGCAGAGTTCGTGGGGCTAGGCTGGCGAGGCTGCGTTACGTTGCGTCCCTAGGAAAAGAAAAAAAAACAGAAAAGAAGGCGACACGAAGGATGATGGTACCTAGTAAGCGTATGACTGGCGGCTGAAGGGTTGGCTGCATGTCTCTGATGCTCTGCAACCAGCCGTCGCAAGCCGATGACACCTCCCCCTAGCACTTTTTGTCCTGGGGAGTGCTTGAAGAGACTGGTAAATCCCTAACCCATATACCGATCTGACCTAGTGAGCAAAACCTGCAGGATGTAAGGAGAGGAGGTAGATTTCAGCCAGCCACTCGCTTACCGCCTCAGGAGCGACGTTCGGAGCCGCCCTTTTTTGGCCTTGGCCAAGTCTGCTTTTTCCTTCCCTGTTTTGTCCCGCAGTACCCCCAATATCCTAGGCCCTAGGTATTAGAGATCCGTCTCCTGCCCCCGTGTTTGGCTTCGAAACAAAAAAACAATCGCCAGGGGCTAAGCATGTGATGCACTTCGAACGATGCTCTTGGGCGACTTGAGCCGTGACTTCTTTCGCCGAGGCGGAGGGCTCCGAAGGGTGCACGTGCGGGCTCATCACGGGGCAGTCCCGTTGCCAAGGGTCGCTCCCAGTACCCTCCTCTCAGAGGACGAATCCTTTTCAGTCCACCAGTACGACTCATACCTGCCTCTGCCTGTCTCCCTCCTTCACCGCCTTCTGTATACCCGGTTTCTATTGTGGTCTCTCGCAGAACTGGAGCGTTTCCGCCCGGTATGCGAGCCGCTCCCGGGCTGTGTGTTAAAAAAAGTGTTAGCTTTGTGGAACACCCGTTTGTTGCATCGCCACGGGAGGAGATTTGAGGACAACCGGAAACGTCCCTTTTCCGCCTTGTTCGCCAGAAATTGTGTAGAGTTCGCGTGGGAGAGAGAGCTCGATGATTTCGCGATGGTTTGTCTGCCTCGGTCAGACGTGGCAGAGGGAGGGCAGACAGGACAGGTAGCAGAGCGTTAAAGCAAACAGAGGGGGGGAGGTAGAAAAGAAACGGAACAGAGGTGCCCTCCTTTCCTGCCTTGCCTCCACACACAACTCTTCTGCCGTTTTCCTCCAGTCGGTGTCTGCCTGCACCCACGACCCCACGCTTTCCTGCTCTCGTGGCAGCTCCAGTGACTCTTGTGGGTCGATGAAGCTTTCCGGTTTGTCTTGCCGCCCATCTGATCGGGATGACAGTTATTGCTGTCTCCTCTTTATTCCGTGAGTTGATCCATAGAGGACACTTTCCGGCCCTTCATCCCTTCATCAGCCCTAGTGGGCTGCTTCATGACATCCAGAAGTCTCATGGCTTGCCCTTCCACTTGATGGTCGCACCAGTGGAATGCCATCCCAGTGAAAGGCTAAATGTTAAAATAAACACTGGCTCCTGGACAAGGGCGTTTGTCCGAGACAGAGCCCCTCAACGTGTCGCCGATGGAGCGCGGGGGACGCCTGGTTGGTTGGCGGGCTGTCCATTCCCCCGAAGACTCAGAGTGGAGGGGTGTGATGGGTGTGATGGTGTCTGAGTTTTGTGCCCTTTCGTGGCAAACTGGCCCGACGGTTGGGTCAGGGGGTGGCAGGCCTGTGATCGTGTCGTATCCAGTCATTTGGGATTCTGCCCAGTGGCCGTCGGCCTTCCGTGGAGCTTCTGGATAACGGTCCATGTCTTGCAGCCGTTGAAGGGCTTCCCGGCTTCCCACCAAGCGTGTCCCACCATCCTATTCGGTCGTCATTTCTCTCTCAGACATGGGGTACTGCCACACCGCACCGTTGAAGCTTGGATCCCCTGGGAGCGTGGCCCTCTTTCATCCCGTTCTTGCTATCCCCTCTATCCTGGGCGATGGGCGCGGGAGCAGAACATCGCCCTTTAACTTGCTTGCAACGGTATTTTCGTCACCGCCGTTTCGGGGCTTGGCTTGCTCGACTGTGGGAAATTAGCCCGTTTACCAGAAGATGAATACTGCCCTCCGACACGGGCAAGAGGTGTCACTTCCAACTTAAAGTGCCTAGGGGGTCCATGTGCATTCTCTCTCTCCTCTGTCCCGCGGTGAGGCGGCTCTTGGGCACTGAGACGCGCCCGTCCACCGTTCCCTGGAAAAGTATAAGACCGAACGGGCTCTCCAAAGACAGATGCATCTCGGGTCCAGCTTACCATCGCCATCACCACTGACTCACTCGATCGGCTGCCCTCCTCTTCTTCCTCTTGGTCATCAGACTGCCACAGCTGCTTTGAGCTCGTCTGTCTCATCAGCCCTCTAAGAACAAACACCAGTAAAGCGGCCGAGCTTCGCGGCGAATTTGCGGCCCACCATGTGAGTGTTAGCCTCGATCTACATCTCCATCTCCGAAAGGCTGATGAGTGGAGCACTGGACTCACATGTCCTATTCTCATTCACTCTGCCAGGAATGCCGATCGCCAAGCGCCCCGGGAGGGCTCCTGGCACTGTTGTCAGTGTGACCCCGACAAGAAGGAGAACTTGATCAACAACCCCGACATCAAAACGTGCCCGACCTGCAACACACATGATCGATGCTCCAAGTGCAAGGCGGCTGCTTAAGCCCCCATGCAGCAAGACAGCCCCCGACGCCAATCAAGAAGCCGTCAAGGCGAGTGGGACGAAAGACGACACAGGGGCGATGGCCGACTCGGATGGCTCCGACGCATTGTGGAATGAGATGGCGTGGACTTATGAGCGAAGTTGATATGCTAAGGTTAGATATCTCTTGGTTGGTTGGTTTGGAGGCCCACGATGGATTTCTTTGTATTTCTCCCTCCCCTGAAGTTCCCTGTCTGTTCTCTTGGTGTCCCTCATCGGTGGTTTGACCTGCGATCGCCGCCATAACCAGGATGGCTAGGGTGATCTAGGGCTCGACTGAATCTCTCTTGCCAGCACCAGCCCGGCAAGGGCAGATCACCACACCAGTCTTTTGTTTCTTTTATTTCTCCCTCTTTTGCCTCCCCTTCTTGAGAAATGCAGCCTGCGTCCGTGCTTCCACGACTGGCCGTTTCTCCGATCGCAATCCGCCTCGGTACCTAGGTAGGTACTTAGGTACGGTAGCTAGCTAGATTTACGGTCGCTTTTTAGAATAGATCTGCCGCAAGGCAAAGAGCTTTGGTCACAAAGACCCTACCCGACATTCGATGTGCGCCTAGAGGCTCGATCATAGCATCAAGAGTGAAGAATTGCCCGTAATTGCGATAGGCCTTTTCTAGAAGCCGACCTGAAAAATGATGGTGAGACGTCAATATGCCGCACTCAATGTCTCTCGTCTGCCACGTGTTTGACAGGATGGATGGTTGCCATGCACGTGGGATGTAGGGGCTGTGCTCCTCAGGAACCTTAGAGGGAGGTTACCTTCAATTTGGTGCTTGCCGACCTGCATTACAGGTACATTAGGAGTAGGGATAAGACGGCGTGAAGTGACGTGCAACCAGGGCCGGAATATCGGGAGGTGACTGCTGCTACTTCTGGAGGGTGTTTCAACACGCGACATGGCAGGCGAGCCATTTTTGTTGGTCTCAATTGCTTGATCAATTCCGCTGGGTGGACCCCCACAATCATCCCACGTCAGTTATCAATTGCACGCATGCATGCATATGACACGGCTCTGCTTCGTTTGGCTCTTGATATTGACCGATATTTGATCATTGATAGGTACCTTTAGGTAACTATCAGGTTTGCTATGGTCCATTCACTTCGATCAACGGCACGTTGTGGTCAAGCTTTCGACCAGTTTTCAGCCTCCGCTGACGATCAATGTCCACGAAAACCAGCAAACATGACCCTGCAAAAAAAAAACAAGCACGGTCGTTAGTGGAGCGCTCCAGCGCCCCGTCACCCCTGAAGCAGAGCCTAGGCTACCCCAGACCCAGCCAGATCCAGGCGCTTGGATCCAGAGACTCGGGTCGATGATAACCTTGATCTTTTAACCGAACTGCCCCATGCTAGTCATGATGCTGGTCAGGGCCTCCAGTTCTGGGGCGTTGGTTTGGAATAATCGGAGGCCGAAAAGGAACATGGGGCAGAGGGCCCGACTGGCCGGACCGACATGCAATAACACCATCGCCTCCCAACCAATGGATCGGACAAGTACCTAGACCCAGTGGAAGGAGCAGGGGACAGCGAGGGGCACCTGGCTTATGCGAGATAAATAAGAGCATGTGACAGTCTTAGTCTAGCAGACACGGCAGTTGTTGCTCCTCGTCTCGGGTTTCCAGAAGCCAGGCGGCAATATGCAGAGAACAGTCGGCAGTCTGGGGGAAGGGGGGGAAGAAGGGAGCATTGGGGGGCGCGTGTATAAAGGCGGTGGAAGAAGCCCGAGTTCGTGAATTCGCCAATCATATCCACGATCTTGAATAGACGGTGGGAATGCTCATTATCATCATCACCATCATCATCTTGCCTAGACCCTCAGGCCCTCAAAAAGGGGATTGAAAAGGCTTCGCGACATGTGATGATGATTCGAGCCTGTGATTGTGGTCGGTTACCGTGCCTGATAGTTCCCGGCTGGCACCTGGGGTTTCAAATCTTACCTCAGCACAACCATACCATATCGACCTTCTAGAAACGAACACCCGGTCCGTGGACTGGGGAGAGCCACGCACGCCAAGCATGAATTCAACCACGGGAAGAATCGAATGTAATACATCAGATTTGCGATGGGTCCGAAAATCTAAACGAATAGGTGTGAAAAAAAGTCCAGCAGCCGTCAGACGCCATGACCAGCAGGTGGAGCGCCGGGAGGGGCTTCCAGACGCGGGTGCTCGGTCGAGGCAGAACGGACGACCGGTGAGTGGATCCGAGCTCCGGCACAACGTCCGACATGACCCCAGCCGCCTTTTAGCCAGAGCGCCACTCCCGTTGGTATCGCCGAGATATGTCGGCCATTGGCCTCATTTGGAAAACGAGATACCTTACATACTGCAGGTAGATAGGCTCGATGTATGCACCCGCTCTTAGACCGGTTACAAAATAAGGCCAACATTCCATAATAGGCAGGTGAGCCGTGACGCAGAAGGCAAGCCCGCCAGCCAGCCAGCCAGCCAGCCGGCAGATAGTGGAACCACGGAAGGCAGAGCTGAACACAATTGAGAACCAAACACCCCCAAACACACAAGCTGCACGCTAGCAAACAGGATGAGTCGTGCCGCCGGAGAAAAACACCGAGACCAGGCGGAGTGAGCGAAGCAATATGGGATCTGAGTGGAGTGGAGCTCCGAAGATGATGAGGCATTTCCCAAACTTCTCCCAAACCTGTTTGTGTTGTTGGTGTGCATGCAGCCTTGTCCCGGAGACCTCAATCCATCCGGAGAGTTAGGCAATCGGGAAGGCATCAGCACAATCATCAATTGTTTTGGGGCCTCCTCGGGTTTGCTCTCCTCCTGCCCAATTAAAAAAGGTGAAAAGCCTGAGCTGTGCTGTTGCCGAGAGCTTTATTGAGAGCTGCGTTGAGAGCTGAAATGATTGAGGAAAAAAAAAACGCCACCTGCGACAGCCTCGGCACGCTTCGGGTGCCGCGCTCGGGAGCGTCTGTGTCCCCGTCGTCAAATCCCCTCGCTTCATGCACAGAAGTTCCGACCGAACGGCCCTGAGCCTGACCCTGACCAAGGGGCGCCACCGTTCTAGAAAATCGAAGAGATATGGATAAAAATCCGCCGAAAAGTGTGTGGCAAATTCCCCTTTCGCTGGCCCAAATCCCTGCCAGTTTCTGTGCCACCTGAGCCAGACCGTTCAAATCTCAACGGGGCGGGCGATAAAGAGGGTTAGCGGGCGCTTCCTTCATCCTATCGACAACACTCCTCGCAGCCCAACAAGGCGCATGTGTGTTGACTAGCACGGGTCTGGTATGGGCCGAAATGGATTGATGAGGCGCGCAGCGAAACTAGTGGATCATGGAATGAGAAGAGAAGAACAAAGGAGAAAAAAACCCACGAAAGCAGGTGGCCAACAAACAAAACTGACTGACTGACACCAAAGTGGAAAAAAGACCGATCGCCTGGACGGAGGGAAAGGCAAATGTGAGATCACAATCATGGAAAATCTCAGGAGGCGAGTCAGCTCTGAATGAAGAAAATCAAGGAAGGGAGCGAGCGAGAAGGAAACATTGAAGGAAACAAACATGATGCCCGCCAGCCAATCTATCTCCCTGACCCTTTTCAGCCCAGGAGGGCGGCTGGCCTCATTGCACGCCTCACGCCTCAGGCAGGCGAACCACACCAACCCACTCACACTACCACTCAACGGGGACCCGAACGACTGGGAAACCTCCTCCCACTCCGCTGCCACTCACACTCACACTCGCACTCCCTGACACTCCCCCTCCCACCTGCCAATCTGCCCATCACGGCCCTATGTACGAATTACTTGCGGCGATCAAATGAGACGGGAAGGGAAAAAAGAAAATCAATATTGTCTCTCTCACGAGTGAAATCACCAATGCTTGCATGCAGCAAGCACCGTTGCATTCTTGCGCAAGCCCATCACAGCAAATCAGGACCCCCCGCTTCACATCTTCCTGCAGCAAGCTGTCACACACACAACACACAACACAGACTGATTCCACTCACACTACGAGTTTATCTCCACCCATATCAGGGGGGGAACGCCGAGCTAGCATTTTCAATTGTGCACTTTTGCGCAGGCTCGCACGATAGAGATGGCGGGGGAAGAAAAAAAAAAGGAGGTCCATACGGAAAAAAAAAAAAGAAAAAAAAAAGGCGCTCCTTCAGCTGTCTGCCGTCAGGGGGTGGAACATTAGGCACGGAGAAGAGCCAGATCCCACTACACGTTACCTCACTCAGTACGTAGAGGGTGGCTGGCCACGCAACTCCCATCAGCCTGATGAGAATGTCCTCCCTGATAGGAAACCGCCTCGTAGTAGGACCAGTCACAAGTCACAGACCGAAGATGAAGGGACTCGGAAACATGGCGTGTTTGTATGTTTGCACGTTTATTTGTATGTTTGCTTGCTCGTTTGCTCGCTCGTTTGTGTTCCCGCGAGGGAAAGATATTCTTTTTTTTTCTTTTTGTGTCATAGCTGGTACCTCTCAAAAAAACCGAAAACCGTACAGTAGAATAGCAAGTAGATAAAACGAAACGAAAGTGACTAAACAAAAAACAAGATGAAGCCTGCCGGCTCGTGTATCCGTTGCCTGCTTCAACCAGGTACTACCCATCAGAAGTCCTCCAAGTAGATGACCTAGATTTTTCACGAGATTTGATGATAGGCAGGTACCCAGCCTGCAATTGATGCCAGTAAACCTCCCCTCCCCGCCTCAACCACCTCCCTTCCCTTCCCTTCCCTTCCCTTCCCTTCCCTTAGCCCTTAGATTCCCTTCTCGCCTGCCTGTATCCCAGGACGCCGCCCCGTGATCAATGCCTGCAACGCTGATGAGGAGGATGCACTCACTACAAAGGGAAAAGGAAGAAGAAACAAAAAATCCTCCGAAAAGAAAGAAAAGAAAAGGTATCATGGTAGTACAGATGCTGATAGATAATGAAATGATACTCCAAAAAAGAGAGGGGAAGGACAAGATGAAACTACAATATGAGAAAAATGTTGGTGGTTGGATGCTAGGCGTCTCTCCATTACATCATGAGATGGAAGTGGGGAATGGGCAACTCTGATGATGATGTTGATGAGGTGCGACATAGCCAGAGTTAGGGAAAGCTCCAGGCCTCCCCCATGAAGTTCGTGTGTGTTGAGGGGTCATTGCCGATGCTGAGGCGAAAGGGAAACTGTAAACAATTCCCTTCCAATCAACATGTGACCCGATAGTGTCGTTTGCGCGTTGCTTTGCTCCCGTCACTTGCTCGTTCGCCCCCCATACGTTTTGGCGGGGATGCCGGGCGAAGCGACGGGATCTCGCAGCGGGAGGCTGCATCGGTGTTTGTCTCTTGATCTCTTGTGTTCCTATGAACAAGCGGGGGGTGTTCGATGTTCCGGTCTTGTTTCCGAGGGCGGTCGCTCCCAGAGAGGATGGTTCTTGTGCTGCTCTTCTTCTTCTCTTCTTCTCGTGGTCTCGAAAATTGATGACCGGCTGTTGTGTTTGTTTGTTCGTGGGCGTGTTTGCGTTGTGTGCGAGTAGCAGCAGCAACCGTTGCTGCCTTATCATCTGGTGGCAGGCACGATGGCCTCCTCGATGCGGCAGTATGAGCAGCGATAGTGCCCACATTCCAAGCATTGCTCCGTTACCTTCTGGACCCAGTACTGGCCACTATTACAGTTGTCACAGAACCAGATCCAGCACCGGACGCGGGGGCGAGATGAGGAAGGCATATTGAAGATGGTGGGTGTTGGTGGGGGTGTTGGTGGGTTGTGTGAGAAGAGGGTTGGGCTTGAGCAAGAGTCTTCTCTTGCTTGTTGTTGGTGTTACTTCTTAAGAGAAATGCAATAAGAAAACTAGGAGGTGGGTGGGCAGCGGTAGAAATAAGATGGGATGAAGGAAGAGTATAAGACTATCGGTCGGAAGTCTTGTGGAGTGGCTGAGTTGAGCTCAGGTGAGACTGGGTGCCTTGAGAGAGGGTGCGGTGATGGTGGTGATGGGTAGGAGATTTTGAGATCGAAGACCTGAGGACTTCAACATCTTTATATATTGGAGGGGACAAGGCAGAAAGGAGGGAGACAAAAGGAAAATAGGAGACGGGGCTGCGGCAGTTCGCAAAACAGGCGTCCAGAGGTGTCAACAAACATAAGATGAAGACTCATCAAACGCAGCGAGAAGTATGGTCGAAAAAGGAGATAAGAATGCACCGCCAGTATACCCAAGCCACCTCTAAGATGCCTTTTTTCACATCCACTCCCCTCCATTTCCAAGGCACGGCGGTAACCTGCCTCAGGGGAGACACGACGGCGGGCCATGAGACATAGCCGGCACGAAGGACACGGGCCCACAAGGGCAGGTCGAGGCAAGCAGGTGTGTGTGGAGGAGGTCCGGCCTTCTGGATCTTTGGGATACTGATGAAACGCTGCTTCTTCACGATAGATACCTGGCAGGCAACAACTTTTGCCGTAAAACGAGGCGGGCCAGTGAGGGAGACGATCGACCGGGTGTGATGGAAGACAGTATAGCTAGTAGACGAACGGGGCACTGCGTGTGCATCGGTGAGAGTGAGTCTTTCCCTCTCGCGCGTCCCCCCGCCCCGCAGGCCGCAGGGCGTGATGGGAGATGAGGCACGAGGGAGAGATGAGGACATCGGCAAACGGCCCTGCGTGCGTTGCTGCTGTGCCTGGCGGAGGGCGGGCGGGACCCCTTCTTCCCTTTCCTAGAGCGGAGAGACGCGCCGCGGAGGAGCGGGTGCGAAGCACGTAGGATAGCGCAGTGACTACGAGCACGCGCAAAACGATACAGAGGGAAAATAGCCGGGCAACTGCGGCAGCGGGAGCCAAGCACGCAGCACGCAGGCACTCAGGCACGCAGGCACGCAGGCGCCGGTGGGATGGAGGGAAGTGACATGTATGACTCCCATCATCATCAGCATCATAAGATGCAGTGGGAGTGCGACGACCGGAAGGGAAAGCGGCCTCCATTTGGGAAGGAAAGAGCGAGGAATGGGTCCAACGGGACGCCCGTTGGTTTCCGGCGTTGCGTTGAGTGCCTGGAGAAGGGGAAGGTACAAGACACCAGGGACGGGGGTGGAGGTAGACGGAGGGGGTGAGGGAGTGAGGACGGGCACTAGGCAGGAGTGAGATCAATGGAAAAGGGAAAGTAATAAGAAAACAGAGGGTCGTTTAGGGAGAAGGCCATACCGGAGGAGGACTTCGGTGAATGGGAGGACACGGGGCGTCGAGGTGGTACCAGACGAAATCCGTCGTACTTTGGTTATGATCCAGTGATGTTTAGAGCCTGTGGCAAAGGGGGAAAACAAAAGGAAATCCAACACACACCCCACGCAAGTAAGGCTGGCCGCCCTTGGTAGTGGGTTGGGATGGGTTGGACTAACCTGGGGGGTGGGCAAGCGGAGACATGGGGTGCTGTTTGCCCTCCTTTTGCGCGTCTAGGTGGCATAATCTGTCACGGTATCATATCTACCAGGTAGGCGCAGAAGAAAGTATGGAGAATAATGCGCCGCGTGACAAGCGAGATGGGAACATGAGCTATAGTTGCCCGCGGTTAGGGACGGCGGGCAAGCGGGTAGGCGGGGAAGAGGACAGGATCGATCGACCACTCGGCCAGCAGAATCCCTTTCCTGCCACCAACAATTAATGATGATTGATGACTCTAGTCAGGGAGGTCCTGTAAGTGGATGGCTGGAGTTCTGCCATGCATTGGGTTTGCGCAGCAAAACGTGAATCAGCCAACCTGAATTTTAGGAAGCCTAGGGAGTGGAGATGGAGGGGGGAAAAATTAGGGAAAGAAAAGACAAGGAAAAAAGAAAAAAAGGACAGAGAGGGCGAATCAAGGAATCCAATCGGTCAATGCCGAGTCCTGTTCGGTTTGTTCTGTCGGGCAAGGCTCTGAGTTTGAGAGAGCTCGTATCAAACGCGGGTGCTGAGATTGCGCCGCCGCTCGGCGAGCATCCGTCGACGGCGGTGGGCGTACCCGCCGCCGAGCTCAGCTTTTTCTCCCCCTCAGTTGAGAACGATCAATCAATCGGTTTCAGGCGGGGCAGAGCGCAGAGAGATGCCTGAATGGTAGACGCTCGTGTTCAGATCTGGTGAGCGTGCGCGGGCAAATTGGCCCGGGCAAACAGAGAGAGAGACAGGTTGAAACGGGACTGAGGGGGAGGGGGAAGAGGCGAGACCATGGCGAGAGACACCAAAGTCGGGGGGCCATCCGGCACAGCCACTTTTGCGGCTCAAAAAATTGAGGAGGTAAGGCTCTCACTTTGTGCCTCCAGTCCGTTCTGCGCATCGGGGAGAGTTGCCCCAGGACGAGAGTTGGCCGTGAATGGTCCGGCGGCAGCGGACGAGTGATGTGGCGGCTAGCGGGCCTCAGGGTGGAGGGGCGGGATGATGATCCCCGTTTGTAGCGACAGTAGTGCGCTGCTGGGCGCACAAGGAAGCCTGAGCGTTGGTCGAATAGTGGGGAAGAGCGCTGCGACCGCGCTGTTGCTGTGCTGCGCTGTCCAGTAATGAAGTCCAGCTGGCTTGTTGCCCCAATTGAGAAGACCTGCTTGTACCTCCTTGGATAATTGGGTTGAGATCAGATTGCTCGACGATTGCAGGCCATCTGGTGCTAGCGGAGCAACTCGCCCCCCGAAGAAGCCTCGATATTAGCGTGACGCAGTCTCGGTCGGCGTTTTCTCTGCCTCTTTCTTCTCTTTCTCCCTCTCAAGAGCATGGCCACGCTCTTGGGCGCCTGCTCGCCCTTCATCGCCATGACGGCACACCGAGAATCTCCTCCCCAAGCAACAAGCGAGCTGCCTAGCTAGTCGTGATCCATCAGTCGGTCGGGGCGGGATTGATTAGCGCGTTCTGTCAGCATTGCGTTCAATTGGTCGGCCCGTTCGCCTCACTTGCCCTCCTCAGCGCCTCTCCTTTGGGTCGCGAAACCGTTGCTTGCTGATGAGGCTTGGCTCTAGGCCTGTGGCTGGTGCGTATCGGTTGGTGATCGGTCAGGAAGTAGAGAAATCTCGGCGGGACTCCGTCTTCCGGTGCTCTTGGTCATGATGAGTCTTTCTGTTTCTGACCGAAAAAAAAACAGTGCCTTGGCTTCAGGTTTCTGGTTTGTCCCGAAAATGGCCGAATTCTCCTTCGCTAAAGCTCGATTATCGTCCAGTCGTCGTCGCTCTTTGGCAAGTTCAACGGTTGGGTTCAGGTTGGGCTCCGTCGTGAGCGTTGTTGCCTTGTCAGGGGTTCCACCCACACACACGGCTCTTGCTCTTTTCGTCAAAGTCCTTCTTTCCTCGCCTGGCAGGGAGCTGACACCTGACACGCACTCACAGAACGCACGCTGGGCAGGCGCGAGCGCAGTGCAGGCACGCTTGACCCTCCCGCGACTGACCGAAGCCGTCGACCGGACTCGTTGACGAAGCAATCACGGTCGTATCCTGCCCCAATTCCCCGAGCAGCTTTGCACGTCGCGTGTCTCCATCCCGTCCGAAGCAGACCGACCTGCAACCTGCAACCTCCAGCCTCAATTTGCACGGCTCTCCAGGCCGTGCTGGTTGCATTCCGTAGGCTTCTCCTTTTTTCTCATGTCCGTTGACTCATCAGGGCAGCAGAGCCTCCATTTCATCCAGAGAAGGGGTGAGGGGGGCTTGAGGGGTGTGCGGCTCTGCAGGGGTCCTCCAATGAGAGGCGATCTGCCAAGGCGCAGAGTCAATGTGACTGCATATTCCCACCTCGCTGTTCCTCTCACCCCTCCTTCTTTGTCTCTCGGCATTGGTCGAATGAAATCGTTCACGACGGCCTGACTCCTAGGAAGGGCGCAAATACGTCAACGGGAGGTGTCGTCGTGCGTGCGTTCTCGACAGCGTGACGAGTACCCGGCGCGATTCTCGAATGATACGCATGGGTGGGTTGGCGTCCGCAACGGGTTGGACATCGACGGGTGTCCTTGGGTTCGCGACCCGTAAGTGCTGGTAGGGCTGCGCTAGGCAGGCTGGGGCTGGGCAACCTGATGTATCCGGGAGCCTGGGCTAGGCAAGGCCGACACAGACCTGCCAATCCAGGACTCGCTTTATCCAGACTGGAGGCCTGGCCAGCAGAGGGAGGGCAGAGCCGCATTTCACGGCATTCGATGCCGTCGGCCGGTCCCCTCCCTCGTTTCGTCTGGTTCTGGCGATCCTTGGGTTGTTCCTTTCCTGCTGTGTTGGAGACTGCTCAAGTCAAACAAACATCAGTGGGAGAAATGCTTGGCAGAGATGTCGGGGTGGAGATAAGATATCTTCGCGGAGAGTGTCCAAGTGGGTGCTCAAGTCGTATGGGAATAAGGACACGGACAACTGACCTGTTGCTCGATGCCTCCACAAGAGTACCAGGGTTTTGCCTGGGAGCCCCTGAGCCTGGGTTTAGTTTTGTTGAACAAGCCTGTGTCGTGTCGTGTCGTGCTGTGGCGGGGTGTCGTCGAGTCTTTGTCGAGCCGTCCGTTCCTGCTAGGTCTGCTCTCCGCTCCAACAAGGGTTTGCCCCATGTCTTTATATCCTGTAGCAAAGGACGAATGAGCCCGATTTAAGCGCCAGCGAGTCTTCGAACTGCTTTTCCTTCATGTGCAAGTAGGAGTTGCTTAGTCCTTTCCTTCCGTAAGACTCATGGGGGCTGGCGGCGATGCTCGGAGATGAGCCCCTGAGTCCGTCAGCCGGAGGCGCAACACGTCCCGGGACGAGCACGAGCTGACAAGTCCACCACCGTCACCCCGTATGCGACATTGAAGCGAGGGTAAGTCTCAAGGAGGGATAATGTTGCGAAGTGTCGAATGGTTCATGCTGGGGTCTGGCTCGCGACATTGGCCCCCGGGTACGACTGGCGCCTTCACCGAGGGGCTGAGCTGCGGAAGGACGGCGTCAAGATTGATGGTCGATGTGACGATAGGCACTCCCTGAGGACAAGTAGCACCAGATAGAGTCTAAGCCTAGCGTTACCGGCGTGAGTCGGTATTCCAGCGTGCGCACGTCTCCCAGCGTGTGGAAGCCTGAGATAATGGAACCACCCATTCTAGGGAGCACTCCCCCGAGGATAATGCGAAGTGATAGCCAAGGCCCAAGGCTTGGGGGTTGGAGAGGGCCCCAGTCAGACTCGGTGCCAGGACTACAGCCTCATGGCCAGGTATACTGTCTTTGGCCTGTCTTTCGGGCGCCGAAGTAGCCTCCATGGGAATGGAAGGACCAAGGATGATAAATGATGGGCCGTAGGAAATGTATGATGGGTTTGGAAAATATTCGCCCTGGATAAAGAGAGACGATGAAGAGAGATTGGACAGCCAGGCCCCATCCGTGGTGTATCAGCTTGGTCGATGGTGGCCTGAGGACTTCATGGCATGAAGAGAGGAAGTTTCCGACTGGGAAGAATCGAAGGGGGACGAGGACTATATATACACAGAGTCTTCGTGGCAGCCATCGGGAAGCTTGGTGAGGCCCTCAAGTTGATGACTCGATTACCGAGCCGGCGTTATGCTGTCGTTGTGCGTGACCGACCCTTACAAGGCCTGCCTGGCAAGGGCAAGGTAGTCATAGGACAGGGGGCAGGGAGGCCGGATACAATCAGCCCCCTGCCCTTGTGCGCGAGAACTTACGCGAAAGAAGTGACGAGAGATGTCAGAAACCAATTTGTAAAAGCCAGCAGCAGCCGCAATCTAGATATGTATCTTTATTAACTTGCTCACCGCACGCCCTGTAATTGTGGCAGGGTGTCCCTATGTGTGTGCAAGATGAAGTCCCTGCACAGCGTCAAGTATTCCCGACTTGACTGCCTTCATGGCTACCTAGACCAGGCGCCTATCCACACCGCCGCCAAGCAAAAAAAATATGAACCACCAACACCAACGCGTCACCGAAACGCCGAGTCACTCTACACGTGAACGGGCATCATACATCGCCAGGGTGCAGGGGGGGGAGGCAAGGGGGCTACTCGTCCACTGGGACGGGGCGACGGGCCATACAGCCATCAAGCTTAATTTCTCTCTCTCGGTCGCGAGCCGCCAGTGATGAACACAGGCAGACAGACCCGAGGAGAGAAGAGCCGCATCCTAAGCCAAGGCAGACCCCACCCGGGACCGACGACATGGGTGGTCCATCAGAGGGTTGATGCGACAAGGAGTAGTAGGCGGCCAGTATGAGTCCCAAGTCACGAGTAAACACCCGGCCAACCCAGCTCTACCAGCACGACACCCGACTATGGTCATGCAGACACGCCACCAAGATATAGGACTCGACACCGAAGGGGAAGTCGGTATGAAAGGAGGTGGTTGGTCATCCAGGCAAGCCAAATAGGTAAGGGGGTTGGTTGAGCCTCATCTGCCTCAGGTGGGTGGATAGCCACATGCCTGCCAATACAAATTAATAGATAAGACTGGGTGAAGCAGGATGACTGACCGACCTGCCTAGGTAGGTACCTAGGTAGGTACAGGTAGGTAGTCTCCACATGCGGCTCAGCGAAGACAGCGAGGAAGACAGGTAGACCGGAGTGTTTGTGGTGCACGACATGCTCACCTGCATGAACAAGAGCAGAGCCGCACTCACCTTTATGTGCAAGGCTGATATCGCAAATGAAAGATAAAGGACAAAAAGGAGAGGGTGGTAGAAGAAGACTCACACCAACCAGGCTGCTCCCTCCCCACTGGACAGTCGCCTGGTTTGCCTTCCCGGAATTTATCCTGGGAAAGGAGAGAAACCTACCTGGCCAGGTACCTAGGTAAGCATGTCGAATTCACAAGCGTCGGGCTCTCTGTGAGCGTGAGCACCGCCAGGGAGTCAGTCGGCGTCCAGGGGTAGAGAAAGGCAGCCAACGCCAGAACCACGATGGCTGGCGGCTCGTGTCGTAATTTCGAACCGCGCCCTTGACGACGCTGCAGAAAGGCGAGGGCAGCCACCATCAGAAACGGCCGAGACAGAAAGAAGTGTGGAAGCGGCTGTTCTGACGTAACAAAGTTGAGCCGCAAAAAGTTTTTGATCTGTCACAAGGCAGCCGCCACACCACCACTACAACATTCCATCCAATCAGCCTTATGGACCCTTGCTACATGAGTCCAGCCGCTGGGGGGTTAGGGGAGGAGTACAGGAGAAAAATTAGCCCGCTGCCTACCTGCCTGCCCGCCTAGAAACAATGCGGAAATTTGAAGAAGAGGAAGAAGAAGAAGAAGAAGATTCATCAGAAGACCAATCGAAACTTCCTTTGGCATAATTTTAGGCTGTTTGCCGTTGGCGGACGACAGACGAACGGGCCAGCAAGCCTGGCCTGGCCTGGCCTGGCCCCGGCCTCTAGAAAGTTCGAAGAGGTAGGCGGGCGGGCATCCTTGATGCGCCAATCCGGTACCTAAAGAAGGAGCTGGCCCTGGGGCCCGGCCTCCTTCCTCCTTTTCCAATTCGGTCCAACAAAATATGAGAGCACAGAAACGCCGATTCGACTTTGTGGTTGTGCCATTAATGCAAAGTGACTTGAGATATTCTGTTCGGTGTCGGGTTTTGTCCTGGGTTGTTCCGACGGCTGGGGTTGTTCTTCTGCAGTTGTCGCGCAGTGTTAGTCACCCGGCTTGGTTGATTGAGGCTGAACCGCACGCTGAAATGAACCCCATGTACTGCACCACACGAGACCCGTATCTAACAGGTGCGTAGGCACCTCTACGTACTAAACGGGATTTCTAATTTTCCCCTTTTCTTTCCCCCTCTTCTTC
>PYST01000531.1:0-18592 GCA_003049485.1 Ophioceras dolichostomum
AAAGTGCTGTCGTGAGAGCAGCCCATGGGCGAGGGCAAGACGTGAAACTCGCTTTGCAATAAGCCGTTCGAGCCCTTTGCCTAGGCACGTTCCGCAAATCAGGAGCTGTCGCTTTTCACCATATATACCTACCTGCAGGTAAGGCAAGGCAGGAGGATGGTATCGTCCCTTTCTAGCTGATATGAGGAGTGTGTTGGAAGCAAACTGCATTTTCTACAGATCTGTCCTGAGGAACAGTGTATTCAGTCGAGAAAAAAATGTCAAGACAACCTGTAGGAAAATGTAACAGAGATCTCCCGTCCACCAAGCCTCCTGGCACACCTCTATTCTAGAGAGTAAACGTTTCCCAAAATTAAACAAGCGTAGAAAGGCCTCCTCTCCACTAACAAAATATTTGCTTCCTAAGTGGTGGACCTTGAATGGGCGTGTCTTCTAACGGCATCATTTTCAAAACTAGACTCTTCAGGGGACAGTTCAACTCGAGGCTCGGGAGGCAGGCCGTAAGCCGTGTCCATGCTAGATACGGAGGGAACACTTCCCTAGAAGGAGCCTGTGGACGGAGCCGGTGGACCGCGACCGTAAATAAGCAGTGTCACCAAGAAGTGGAAGCCTCTCACTGCGCGTAAGCGTATCGAGATTAGCTCGCCAGTTGTTCAGTGGATGATCCCGCTCGTCCCTGAGGAAATGGCTTGTAGAGAAAGAGAGGGCTACATCCATCCGACAGCAAAGGACGTCAAACCGAGATCGATCCCTTTTGCACTGCTGGTGTATGTGGCGACTTCTTCCTTCTGTCGAGCTAAGTATAATCAGACGACGAAAATGAGCTCGGCTCTGGCTGTTAACGATTGCCAGCCACTAGACAAACACACCAACTCCGGGCCTGTTCCAGATACGGACCCATTCAGGTAAGCAAGGTCAAGATGGCGATGAACTGCAATAGGCGTGCATCTACCGTCTCAGTCAGGTCAGCCGAGACCGATAGTGGCCTCACACCAATCCAAGGAACTGCCGACGGTGAGGACAAGTGGACCCCTGAGCCTGATATTTGGAGACTTTCCCCCTTTTCCACTCACATGGGACGACCTTAACCAATAAGTCCCCTCCTCAAAAAGGCCATCAAACTGCATCTGGGCCCCCTTACTGACCTGGGGTAAGCGCTGGCCAGCTATGAATGCGGAGGTTGCATTGAGGTGAGGGGTTCGACGGGGATCGGCACATTCGCGCCGAGGCGCGGCATGCGGGCACAGTAGTAGCAGCCAGCTACAATGAACATATGCCAAGCGGGCTGGCGGGCAAGAAAGTGCAGAAACCAGCTTATCAACAATATTTTTCACGCACCCATGTGTGCATTTTCGACCCAAGCCGGAAAATGAATTGCGACCTGGACTGTTGGTGAGGTTCGGTTCGGTTGCGTTTTCCGAGGAGATCAAAACCAACAGCAGACCCCGCGTCTCCAAGAATAAGTTCTTCGAATACTGTTCCTATTCCAGGAAACTCTTACCTCTCCATGATCAACCCTAGCAAGATCACTCAGCATACGCCTTACCTGCCTGGTCGTCCTTTCGGCCGCGATGTCATCGGAAGGAGAAAAGCTCGGCCCTGTCCACAGTCACAAGGAGAAGCAGGACGACAGCGACCATGCCCACCCTCACGAGGTCCAGACCCTAGCTGAGGAGGCACAGGATGGAGCCGTCCACGTACATCTGGGCTGGCGGTCGTGGGTATGGGGTTCCAGAGCACTCTCGACTCCCGGCCAGAGACTTGACAGGACCTGACTGACACCACTCCTTCACAGCTGGTGGTGTTCATCGCTTGCTTCGCGTCAGTGCTCCATCCATTTCCCCCTATTCCGAATCACCAATGGTACTCCGTCTGACGCGTCAATCCCACAGAATCTGCGGTCAAGTCTTCGTCGTCGTCGCAGCCGGGACAGTCATCGCCTTCATCGTCCGAGACCTAGGCGACGCCTCGCTATCGGGATGGATCATCCAGGTATGTTTCCCTTAACACTCGCACAAGTCACAAAGGTAACTACCCAAGTCCTAACCACTATTCCCACTCGTCTTCCTCCTCCTCCAACAATAGGGGCCCCTCCTAGTCCAAAGCGGCCTCTCCCCCATCTTCGGCCGGCTCTCCGATGTGATCGACCGCAAGTGGATGGCCACCCTGCCTCCGCTGGTGGCGCTGGCGGGCGCGGTCATCTCCGCGAAGGCGACGTCCATGAACATGCTCATCGGCGGCGGCATCCTGATCGGCGCGACGCTGCCGACCATCTCGATCGTGCAGACCATCCCCGCGGAGATCCTGCCGCTGAAATACCGGGCCGTCGCGAACGCGTGTGCGTTTATCGGCGGTGCTATTGGTGGCTTGTGAGTTGCCAAGAGTAGACCTTCTCCTATCTTGCTCTTCCTACGACCGTAGAAGCATTTACTAACCCTCTTGCTACCCTGGCAGTATCGGGAATCTCGGAGCCGGAGCCGTAACCAACGTCGACGCCGGCGGCTGGCGGTACATCTTCTGGATCCAGGCCGCCTTCCACGGCCTCACTGCCCTGGGGCTCTTCTTCCTCTACAACCCGCCTAAGAGGCCCGAGAAGACCAAGATGTCGCTCAAGCAGTACTTCTGGGCGTGTGACCCGATTGGGTCCTTCCTGTTCATCAGCAGTTGCACGCTGATGCTGCTGGGTCTCGCATGGGCGGGCGGCGCGTACGGGTGGTCGAACCCGCATGTTGCGGTTCCCATCGCACTTGGGCTTGCGTTGTTGGTTGCTTTTGGTCTCTACGGTGCGTAACCAACCTGTTTTCCGTCTCATGGTTCCCCCGTGGAGGTGGAAGTGGTAAATGGTTGGGGAGAACGCACGCACGCATGCAGGGATTATCCCCGTATGCCAACCAGAGAGCCTGCTGACCTGGACACATCACCCCTAAACCCTCCCTCCCCGAAAACAGAATGGAAGGGCAGATCCGACGGCCTCGTGGCGCACGTCTTCTTCCGGACCAACGCCAACTTCGCCCTGTCCGTCTTCGCCTTCGGCGTCGAGGGCTGGATCTACTACAGCGCTGTCAACTCGATCGTGCCCCAGATGGTGCTTAACCTCGGGTGGGAGGACAACTCGTGGGCCATATCGATCCGGATGCTCTCGTTCAAGCTAGTCAACACCTTTATGTCCATCCCTCTCACATGGTGGGCTACCAGGTACAAGGACTTGCGGTCGCCGCTGGTGCTCACTTTCACCGTCTTCCTCATCGTGTACGTTCACTGCTCTGCCCACCTCCTCCCTGGTATCACAAGTATGATGGGATGGTGCAATGGTGCTAACAGAGATACCACAGTTCGATCCTTTACACCTGCACCCAACTCTCCTGGTCCCAAGTCCACTACGCCATCAACGTCCTCTGCGGCATCGGCCAGTCGGGTCCCCTAACCCTCCTCGTAGCCTGCGTGCAATTCACCGCTCCGCACGCCTACCTCTCCACAGCAACAGGCCTCGCCTTTTCGATCCGCGCCATCGGCGGCGCTTTTGGGTCCGCAGTCCTCAACGCCATCATCAACGGCTACCTCTCCACGAACCTGAACCCGGCCATCGAAGCCGCCGCCACCGCCGCGGGCCTGCCCTCTTCCAGCGTCGCGGCCTTGCTCGCAGCCATGAAAGCGGGACGCGCCGGAAAGGTAGCCATCCCCGGCGCCACGGCGGAGGTGTGGGCCGCGGCCGTGGACGCGAGCAGGAGCCACTACGTGTTCGCCTACCGACAGGCGTGGGCCAGCGTGATCCCCTTCGTGGCGCTCGCCATCGTGGCGGTGTGGTTCCTGCGCGGCGTGAAGGAGCTGATGACGGAAAAGATCGAGGCCACTGTTGAGAAGGTGCCGCTGAAGAGAGAGCCGGAGAAGGCACTGGCGTAAACTGGTGAAGTAATTAAGTGCCTGGACAATTTTGATTCCTTAGATAACTAGGTGCCCGTCTGTCTACGTCCTCTACCTAGGGTCCAGGCCCCGGCGGACTCTAATGAGTTATCAATAGGAGTAATGCGTTTGTCTTGTATTTCCCCATCTACTAGTGCATCCTGTACGCCATTCCGCATAAAGGAGGCACCGTCCTAGATAATATGATGCAAAGCGCATCCTGATATGCAACATACTGCAGGGCTTCTTGGGTCGTTCCGCCTCCCAGGATCGGAAGCAGATGGGACTTATTCGTCAGCTAGCGACGTCTTCGCCAATGTGTTTTGTCCGCGGCGCCTTAGGCTGGTCTTTCCTAGGTATTGGTCTCTAGAATCTTGTACGCACCTAGGTACCTGTCTGCCGACCTGGGTGTCTATCTTCCTCCTTCGGGTATTGTGTTAGATATTTGAAAATGGCCTTCTTTAACAACCCTCCGATGGTATCGCCGCCCACTGCCGCATCCGCACACATCACTCCATTTTTCGTCGTCGTGGGCCAATTCATCGGCCCATCTCACTTTTTTCGGCCCATCCTGGCGAGGCCCTCGCTTTGGTGGTGTCTTGGGACGACGAATCAGGACGGGCAGTAGTTCTTTGCCGCCGTGACCCTCCGAGAAGTGGCAGCGCGCCCCGACTAGTCGGCATTCGGGGCAGATGAAGAATGGACAGAACGAGAGGCACCTGTAAGCTGTGTCGACCATATCTAATAGGCAGACGGTGCATCGACTTTTGGATAACCGGAGTCCGCAGCTCCGGTCCTGTGAGGGTAGCAGCGTGGCCGGCGCGACGGCGGGCGTCAACAGCGCCACCCCTCTCCGTGCGGCCTCCTCCCTCAATAGGTTCGCCATGTCCTTGTTGCCGGTCCGCCCAGTCCACCACAGCAGGGAACGTCCGAAGTTGTCTCGCACATCGAACGGACCGTCGATTGCCTGGAGGAGCAGCTGCACAACCCGGATCCAGCCGTGCAGGACGGCAAGGGCGAGCGACGTGAGGCCGAAGAGGTCGGGATCGAGTGGATGGACACGGCTGCGGCTGTGAGGCCCGCCGCCTGCATCGAGGGCGAGCTTGACGATTTCCTCGCTTCCCCGGAATGCTGCGAGGCTCAACACCGTGCGGCCGCACGACTCCTTTGCTGTGTGGTCTGTTCCTGGGTGCGACAGTAGCTCACCTGCGATGCCGGCGTGCGACCGGAGGGCGGCGATGTGAAGGGCGGTTTCCCCGACACGAAGAGTCTTGCGCTCAGTGTCGGCGCCGTTGAGCAAAAGAAATTTGACCATGGTGTCGATCCCGTTCCTGGTCGCTCCGATAAGGGGCGTTTGTCCAGAATGATCTTTACTGTTGATGTCCGCGCCCCTCTCCAACAGGAAACTGACGGCTCGCTCATTGTTGTCGAGAACGGCGTCGAGAAGTGCTGTATAGCCGACCATATTTTTGGCCTCGATGTTGACGCCCTTGTTGATCAGCAGTTCGGCCACGTCAGTATGATGCCGCCTGACGGCAAAGTGGAGGGGCCTTCGTTCGTCCCCACAGCACTTGTCATGGATGCTCGCACCCCTGTTGAGCAGGAGCTGGATAATAGACAGGCTCGGGCGCCTTAGAGCCTGGCCGAGGGCCGTGAAGCCGTCTTCGTCACAGATAGCAATATCCGCGCCCCGATCAAGAAGCAGCTCGACCAGGTGAAAGCGCTGCGATGTGGTGGCCCAGATGAGCGCTGTCTGCCCTTCGTTGTCTCGAGCATTGATGGCAGCTCCCCTGTCGAGCAGGAGGTTGACGAGGTGGGCCCAGTCCTGACTGACGGCGTGCATGAGTGGTGTCGCCCCGTCGTCGTCAGGATAGTCCAAAGTAGAGTCCGCGCCTTTATCCAGCAACAAGGCAACGAGTTCCTCATCCTTCTTGTACGATTCTTCGTCGTCGCTCAGCACAGTGCCGAGAATTGCTTCTCTGAGAACCGTGCGGTCGCTGCTGTCGGCTGCGCATACGTCTGCTCCACTGTTGATGAGCAACTTGATTACGTCGTGTCTGTTGTCGATGTAACACCTGAGGGCCCCGATCAGCGGTGTACGGCCATATCCATCCCTATGATCGACGTCGGCCCCTTTATCTAGCAAGAGTTTGGCCAACTCTAGATCCGCGGGGTGCCAGGCTCCGTACGTGGCATATCCAAAAGCACCGTGGCCGAATCCTCCCGGAGAGAAGTCGGCGCCGTAGTTGACCAGAGCCTTGGACACCTCGAAGTGACCGAGCTGGATGGCCGTGCACAGAAGCGATTCCCCCCTCCGGCGCGCTGATGTGTCGGCACCATGCTGCAGGAGGAGGATGGCGACCTCCGGATCGTCATCATTCGTGCAGGCTATCCACAACGGACTTTGGAGATAGTCGTTGTCTCTCTCGATGTTGGCTCCCTTCTCGAGAAGTATCCTCACCAGCTCGGGATTGTTGGCGGCACACGCCCCATGTAATGCCGTTCTGCCTCGTCGGCCTGCCTGGTCCACGACTGAGCCCGGCTGCGCGAGGAGATGCAGGACAGTCCCGGTAAGCCCAAGCCTCGCCGCATAAAACAGAGGGCTGTCCTCTGCGGCTTGGACTTGGTCCTTCACGCTACCTGATACGTCGCCGAGCGACGCATAGTCTGGCAACCTCAACCTGAGGGGGCGCTCGCCTGGAAACAGGTCCGATAGCGTTCGACAGAGCTCGACCCAGCGCTGGTTTCGAGGACCAAAAAGTCGGTTTGTTAGATCGTTGATGATCTGAGGCCAAGCGAGAGTTTCCTCTTGTCGAGGAACGCCGACGAAGACGAAGCTTACGGCAAATTCGGTGAATTTCCGCGGGTCAGAATGATCTTCGAACTCAAGTGGTGTGTCCCATACACTCTCGAGGTCGAGATATCTCAGACAGAGACTCATGAGGTGGATCGTCTGTGCTGTGACGTGAGAGCGTGCCAATTTCCCGTTCGCCCTCAGAACCCACTCTGCTACTGGGAGCTGGCTCTTAAGGAACTCAGAGACCGAGAAATGGACGAGGTGAACGGTGGACGATTCGTTGTTGCTGCTGTCGTCGGTTCTATCCGAGTCGTCATCGTTGGTCGGCTGCTTCACAATCCTGGTTTCGACTAGAGAGCCGCAGATTTCCAGAATGCGACTGGTAATGAATTCTTTGTCGATTGCATCGGGAAGCTCGTCATCATCGAGACCGCCCTCGCATTCCTCCTCTTCGCTGCACTCCTCGTCGTGGTCATGTATCAGGAGTGCTTCGGTCAACTCGCGGACGGTGATAGGCCGGTGACTGAAGGTGACCCAGCGCAGAATGGCAAACGCCCTTCGTCTCTTCGATACAGATTGCGACGATATCCTTGCCCAGTTGCGTCCATAGAGCTCGTTGATGTCTGTAGGTGTTTGGTCGATTACTTGCAGCAACTTCTTCTTGCTTATCCCGCCATCCAGTTCCGGCTCGAGCATCTTCATCCATAGGAACATGCCGTCGGATCGAGTGAGAATACGTTGTGAAACCTCCGCCCTATAGCCGGCGTTCTTGTTGGAGAGCTTCTCGTCCACGATGTGTTGGGACAGGGCAGCGGCATCGGATCTCACATCGTCCGAGGATATGCTGTGTTGAGAGGCCGCAATATTTTCATCACAAGAAATCGCGAAGCTGTATGCTTCTCTGATCTCCGTGTCGTCTCGACTGACCAACAGGATTCGAGCCATCCTGCGCGCTGCGAACTCTGCGATGGATGTGAAGAAGCCCCTTGGCGAGTTGTAGTCGCGGTCGTCTCTTCTCCAGTCGTGCTTCGGCCAGCTGCATTCGTCGAGTCCGTCCACAATGAGAGTGCAGCCAGGGGTTTTCTCCAGTACCATGCTCAGAATCTCGACTACTGCAGAAGGTGTGGCGAGCCCACCTTCATGCTCTTCCCACTTATCACAGGCTAGTCGAAACGCCTCGTCGTTCTTAGAGACGATCTGGAAAAGCCAGGATCTGACGATAGCAAACGGGTCACTCTGTCTCCCAGACCTAGACGACATAAAGAATGAAGCAAAGGGCGAACTCGTGGTCTTGAAGTGGCTAACCACCCAGGCGCAAAGTGTGGTCTTGCCGTATCCAGCCGGGCCGTTGATCCAGAGAGCTTTCGCTGAGCCCTCTGGAAAGTCGGGTGACAGCCATTCGCGGAACGGCTGGCACTCGAAGATCCAGTCGCAGGTCTTGTCTAGCCTCCTACGCACAGCCTGGTCGTAGACATCGGCCGTCTCGGACGCCCCAAGCCATTCCCTGAACTTATCACTAAGTTCGCCTGGCAAGTGTGAGTTTTAGCCTTGAGGTCGGAGCCTGGAAGCTGACGCGGAATAGTAAGAGTAAGGGGTGCGGAGTGATGCAAACTCACGGTGATTTTTTTCCTGGATCTCCAGCAAGACCTTCTTGAGATCATGTGGTAGAGTCAGGGCCGGGCTTTGTGTCTCCGGGCCCGATAGCTGCGTCGGAACCAAGCTGTAAAGGCGCTGAACAAGTTCGCCTAGCTGCTGCACCTTGGACACAAATCGAGTCTTCGACCTGAGGACCCAAATCATCCTCTTGCGCATCGAAAGGGGCTCCTCCGCCTTGAGCCTGTCGTCGGTCGTCGCCTTCTTCTTTGGCCCGGTCCCGTCAACCGTTTCGCATAGCTGATGGATGCTCGAAAGAATATCCGTGACGGCCGCTAGTGTTCGTGGGTCGTCGAGAGACTTGTCATGGTCGGCGAGGAGCGT
Organism: Ophioceras dolichostomum; assembly: GCA_003049485.1. Classification (NCBI taxonomy): domain Eukaryota; kingdom Fungi; phylum Ascomycota; class Sordariomycetes; order Magnaporthales; family Ophioceraceae; genus Ophioceras; species Ophioceras dolichostomum. Next base: position 8,675 of record PYST01000531.1, read on the forward strand.
GGTCTGATTGAAACCGGTCGCCTTTCCCCACCGCTCAAGCATCACTTTGTCTGCTTGGAGCTGCGCTGAAATGGAGCCGTACTCCTCACCAAAGTCATTGTAGGAGTCGAGTCTGCCGATCGCATCCACGCAGGTGTTGAACAAGCCCAAAACACCGACTACCCCAATGGCAAGGCCTGCTACCTCCATTGCGTATGCATGAGATCCCCAGAGCTTTGCGTGCGGGGAAAACTGACCCGAGACTCTGGAGCGGGGCCAACGTCTTCGACGACAGTGAGACGAGCCAGAAATTTAGAATTGTGTCGATGTGGCGGGGAATAAGTATGGCGTAGATTTAATACAAGGGAAAACGCTTCTGATATACGACACTGAACAGACGGGCGGCGAACAGGAGTAGAGACGAAAAGCCTGAACCTCGTGGTCGACTCTTAGGGAAAGCAACGCTGATGAAAAGAAAGACGGGTTAAGATGGGAGATGAAATTCGCCCCCAGGCCATCAACTCTTCTGGCTGCAACCAGATCCATAACTACATGCAGGCTCGCTTGGGAGCGAGGGCGGGAGAGGTGGGAACAGGAAAGCCAATCATCCAGTGGCGGGGCTGTCGGCTGATGGGGGCTGAAGCATTCGTCGAAGCTGAAGTAGAAAAATATGATGAGCAAGAAAAGGAGGGAGAAGGGAAAAGAGAAATACGGAACATAAAAAGAAGGGGCAAAACAAAAGAAAGAAAGAAAAGAAACCTGCAAGCAAATGGGAGGGGAAATGAGAGAGTGGATAGGATGGAAGAAATCATTGCGAACGGGTCCAAGTTTTCTCTATTGTAGGAAGAGGTACCAAAACCTACCTTAATACCCTACCTACCCTACCTACAGGTGCCAACGGTAGCTGAGCACACGAGAGCCCAGAACCTCCGACGGGCCATTTCAGGTGCCACAAGCCAGCTACTCAGCCCAAGCCGACAGCCTGATGCGCTTCTCCTTCGCCTCCCACGCCCTCTCCAGCCTCATAGCCTTGGGGAACCAATCCGGCTCCTTCCCAGTCGTCATCATTTCCACAAGCGCCTCGGCGCACCGAAACGCCATGGCCATGCCGTGCCCGTTCATGCCGACAGACATCCACAATCCGTCTCCTCCTCCCTGCGCCTGGCCGTGCTCTCCATCAGCGGCGGCGGCGGTGGCAGGCACCTGCCCGACAAGCGGCAGCGTATCGGGCGTATAGCACGTGATGCCCGTCCAATCCCGCAGCACCTCCCCCTCCTCGCCCCAGCGCTCGGGGCCGTACACCTGCGCGGGCGCGTGGCGGAGGTAGTTGGCGATCTTCTCGTTGAAGACGGAGTCGTCCGTGATGCCGACCTCGCTGTGGTGCGACAGGCTGCGAGCGCCGCCCCAGAGCACGTCGTCGGCGCCGCTGTGGTGCGTGCCGCGGGGGCGCGTCATGAAGTAGTCGCCTGTCGGTGAGTCAACGATGCCTCCGCTGTAGCGAGGCTGGTTGTGGCCCGCGATGTTGGAGCCAGGCCGTACGGCGGTCACTTGACTGCGCGCGGGCGTCAGGAAGCCCGTGGAAGCGAGGCCCGGGTGGATCGCGTTGGTGTAGCCGTTGGTGGCGAAGACTACGTTGACGGCGCGCACGGTGCCGCGGTCTGTGTCGACGGCCCAGCGGGCGGGGGGGGAAGTGCCGTTGATGATTGATGACGACGGTGACGATGAATAAGAGACGCCATGGTCAGAAGTGACAGGGCGGACTGCAAGTGCGGTGGTGTTGGTCTGCAAGTTGAGGCCCTTCTTGATAGCGAGCTCGAGCATACTACACACGAGCAGGTAAGGGTTCTGCGTATGGGCCGGGTACGTGACGACGCCGAGGACGCCCGGGATGTTGAGGTGCTCCTCGGCCTCCTTGCCCAGACGGATGGTGCGCTTAGTCATGGGTCCATCGTCGCCCGGCGTGCGGGCGCGGACCTCCTCGCGGAAGTCGACGAGGTCCATCACTTTGTCCCAGCCAGCCTGAGTCATGTAGATGTCGGCGGTCTCGACGTTCTGGAAGTCGCAGTCGATGTCGTGCTCGCGCACGAAGTCCTTGATGTCCTGGACGGTCAGCTCCTCGAGCTTCTCGAACTTGAGGGCGTCGTCCACGCCGAAGGCCTGGGCGTAGCGCTTGAAGTTTTGCCACCAACCGGCGCGACAGTGGCCGCCGTTGCGACCAGACGCACCCGAGGCGGCAGTGCGGGCCTCGATCATCAACACCGACACCGCCGGGTCGCGCGACTGCAGCTTGAAGGCGATCGCGGCGCCGGAGACGCCGGAGCCGATGATGACATAGTCGAAGGTCTTGGAGGTCGGCAGATCCGGGGTGGTGCGGTGGTTCGCGATGGCATGGGGAGGGTCTTGCCAGTAGGCGATGGTGGGGTTCGGGTGGGGGAACCCGTGCTGGAACTCGCCGCCGCCCATCTTGGATGGCAGTGATGATGATGAAGATGACGAAGAGAAGGGCGAGAAGAGAGAAAATAGACAGTAGGGAGCTGTGCAAGGCTTAGGGAATTGACTGCGTAATAATATAACAGACGCGATGGATAGGAGATGAATGAAGGAAGGCTTTCCTCAGATCGCCCTCGCCGAGGTGGAGTCGAGCAAGCCGTAGCGCGGGCCACTTCGTAGAAAACGTGAGGGGCGACAGTCCTGGCTTCTCTGAGGCTGTGTGCAACAATCGACTTGAACTGTGCCGTGCAGATATTATCGTGTTGGAAAGGATCCTGTTTCATATAGAATCTGCCTTGCAACCTCTTTCTGGCCGTTTTCTAAAATCGTTGTTCCCCAAACCAAAGGATCGGACAAGACTGTTATAGGCCTGGTTTTCTAAAATCTGAAGGGCGCGGTAAGGGAGTACGGGGCTTCGCGCACGAAGCACAATTTGGACCGGTGTCTTCGAGGAACCGCAGAACACCAACGTAGTGCGAGGAGGAACCGCGATCAGATGCGAACGAGATGAAAAGACCCGTTTCACTTACCACGTTGCTCAATTCACGGCAAATGAGGCAATCGGCGGTCGCTTTCGCGAGACCAGGAGGCAAGAGCAAACGCCGTGAGAGCGCGGCCATCCGGTGCCACTCAGGGCCTGAAATGTGTTGGATTGCCATCCATGCGTTTTGTACTGTATCTGGTACCGCGTTGCCTGCCGCGTACAGTAGGTATAATACCGCACAAAGCACACGCAGATAGGTCAAAAATACAATGCATACAATACATTTGCAGGCTCTGGACTGCCACTTCGGGAGGCTGACTTTAGACGGAAGGAGTGACGGCGTGGAGCAGCTTCCGGCCGGTGGTGAATTGATAAGTGGCATCAGTTCCGACCAGGCAGATGTCCACGCTTCCATCCCGGGGGCGATCGGACAGGCGGTGCCAGGTGCCACAGCAGCAAGCCGTTAACGCACAACACGCCGGAAGACGCCAAACAAATTCCCCGTGTCGGCGCCGGGGATGCGGTGCGACCCACCGAGCCTCATCTAACAGCCCCCCATGACCTCTTTCCGGTGTGCGACTGCATCACCTCGGGTCATGTGTGGTAAATTAAGCCCGCGCATGGCAGCGGCCGCGTCGGGAGAACGCGTTTTCTCCTCACTACAGGCCAGTGCCACAAAGGTTCTCACGATTTGCTTCCCGCCAGCGCCCGTCCCGCTGATGCTAATTGCCAAGGCGCCCCTTGAGAAGGCGGGGCGGTGGGGAGGAACCTACATCGGCTTCTCGTTATCCGCGCCGTTCGACTTCCCTTCTTCTCGAGTGACGAGAATATGCTATGCTAGGTTACTACCTTTAGAGGTTGGTAGTCACATAAATTGCAGCAGCAGTTGCCTCTCCCGCGTGCAAACGAGCAGCCCTCCAAGGTGGGGAATGGCCTGACCTCTCAGCTATACTTTCAGCGAGTCCTAATAAACATGAGATTTTCTCGGTCCTCCTGAACCCCAAGTCCCCAACGAAAAAAAAACGCCAAGCGCGGTCCCCCGAATTTCGGCAACTCCATCCCAACGTCTTGATTCGCTACCTCTATTTTCGCTCTTATACTCCTTTCCACTCCCACCATCGTCTCGCGTGTATACTCTCTACACATCTCGCGTGTATACTCTCTACACATCTCGCACCCCATAGCTGCCATCGAGCTGTGGCATTCGCGATCCTATGAAACCCCTTTTCTTTTAAGAGAAAGTTGGCTGTGCTTAACCATGGCCTTGGATCGCCAAGCTCGGCCGGGCCCAGCAGCCGACGAAACAACTCCGCTTCTCGGCGCGGCAGCGTCACCGACCTCAACCCCCGGTATGGACTCCTTGTCCCCGGACCGCTCTCGCACTTCGGCTCACTCCTCGGCCTCTTCCGCCTCCGCCCGCTCGACGTCGACTGAAGGCACCATCGACGCCGTCACCACTGCGGTTGCTAGGCACCGTTTATATGTGTCCCACTTTCTCACAACATGGAACTCTCGTGTCTTCGAGTTCGGCAGCATGCTGTATCTGGCCGCCCTCTTCCAGGGCACGCTGCTGCCCATTTCCGTGTACGCCCTCACTCGTGGACTGGCGGGCATCCTGCTCGCGTCTGCGGAGGGTTACTATATCGATAATGGAAATAGGCTGCAGGTCGTACGCTTATCCATCGGTCAGTTCTCCACCAATCATGCCTTAGCATGTCCGTGTAAGTGAGACTAAGGCAAGGAGACATTCTCAAACTGATACTGGTATCTGGATTATAATTAGTGCTGCAACGCCTCGCCGTCGCGGCCTCATGCGCCGTTTTCTACGTCCTCGCTGCAGACCTGTCGCACAGCCACGAGGTGACCGTCGCGCTGCTTGTCCTGCTGTGTCTCCTCGCCTGTGCCGAGAAAGTTGGCTCCGATATGAACATGACAGCTGTGGAGATGGACTGGGTATGTTTTGTCAAACAAGCTGAACGCCCTGCCGGACAAAGCCAAACAGCCTTGCCATTCGGGAAGAAGTCTAACACAACGCAACCACAACGAACAGGTCCCCGCAATGTGCGATCAGAACAAAGCTAAGTCCCGGAGTGAGTCAACATTAACCCTCGTAACCTGGTCTTGCCGATCGATCGGGGCCTGCGGTATCTAGATGCTGACTGTAACCAAGTTCTCCTGGCGAAAATGCGCCGGATCGATCTGATCTGCAAGGTGTTCGGCCCCCTTTTCATCTCCAACCTCGAAGCCGCGTCCACCAAGATTACCATCCTTGTCAACCTCGCGATGAACATCCTCTCGATCCCGATGGAGTACATCGCCATCGCCAGGGTAAGCTCCTAACATCAACCTATGGACCCCCCTTAAACTAGTGCCAAATATGTTGACTCTGTGTTTGTTGGCCACGCACGCAGGTCTACCATAAGGACCCGAGGCTGCAGATGCCAAAGACTCGAAATCTAGATGGATCCCTGCGAGTCGTGCCGACTGAAGCCGCCGCCATCTCATCACTGGCCCCTGTCTCAGAAACTGAGCACGAGCAACAGGGAGGCGGGAATACGCCCTATCCACCCCAGTCGTCCTCCTGGCTCTCATGGTGCCTCGGCCGCCTCCGGGCATTCGTCACCCAGATGCGGCAAGACTTCAGCATGCACCGCAATCACGACGCCTTCCTCCCCTCGTTCGCCAACGCGCTGACTTACTTCACGGTCCTATCCTTCTCCGGCCGCATGGTGACGTATCTGCTCTCCATGGGTTACAACTCGCAGCAGATCGCCGTTTCGCGCACTGTCTCCGTCGTCTTCGAGGTCTCGGCCACGTGGGTTGCGCCTTGGGTCATGGGGCACATCGGCAACATCCGTGCTGCGTTGTGGTTCTCTTCCTGGCAGCTGTTCTGGCTCGCTACAGGACTGGGCGCGTCCTGGGTGATGGCTGACCGGGGAGGCCTGGAGTGGGGTCTGCGGTCAGCGATGGCCCTCGTCGCCGGAACGGTGCTCAGTCGCACCGGCCTGTTCGGGTTCGATCAGTGCGTCCAAAACCTCGTACAGTCGGTAAGCTGAATCTTTGCTCTCCCATCGTCTGTAAGAGGCCTGCCATGAGGTCAAGTTACAGCTAGCTAACGATACCATATAGGAGGTCGCCGAGGATAGACGCGGAACATTCAGCTCCGTCGAGAAGGCATACGCCAACCTCTTCGAGATGCTGTCATACCTCACCACGCTTGTTTTCTCCCAGCCTGACCAGTTCAAGTGGCCGTCACTGCTGACCGTCCTGGGCATCTTCGGGGCGTGGTGTATACAAGCTGTCTTTGTCCGCTCGAAACGCGGCCACCTCATCCACATCCCGGGCGAGAAATATTACCGCCAACGGGTTGCAGCCGCGCAAGGGGGCGGACCATGGTACGGGACGTATGAGGCTACAGCGGGAAGGGTTGGGGTCAGGGACCAGGATCTGGAAACGGGCGACCAAGACCTCGAGCAGGGCAGGTAGTGGTTGCCCCTGCCCGAGGACACGGATGACCCTCATCTTGTCTTTGACATATAGGCTTGCATGTCAGGGTTAGTAGCATAAGTAGATAGAGCCTCATTCTCGGCCATCACCAGAGTGATCTAAAATGGGGCAAATTAGCAAAATCTATTTCGAGTTACAGAAAGCCGCTGTTTGACCCTCGCAGTCAGCATCCCAGTGAATGTCCCTGGAGTCTCTGTTTGGACTGTTTGGAGTCACTTGGACGATTGCGCCATCTGAGAAAGTTCTCTGCCTCCTCAGTTCCGCCGCCCAAAGCTCTAGCTTCCCATTCACTACGGCAAACAGCCCTCCATCTCCAGGCCAGCGCTTGCTACCCCGCTCCTCCAAGGCTGCCTCCGTCTTTCACAGCAGGTAAGTCGTGTCGTTGTAAACAAGACACGGTCAATTCATTATCATCTTCGTCACCCACCGCTCTGAGCGCAGTTAAGAAAATTCTGGACTCGCAAATCAACCAGCCCTCCCCGCGCAGGTATAAAATTTCTCCCTCCTTCCCACTCTCAGGAATTTTCTTCTGAACTCTTCCACCTCCCACGCAACACCCACTTCTCTTTCTCCTTTCGGGAAGCCCAGCTTCCATCCACTCGTTCATCCAGTTTCGTCTCTTCTGCTGCGCAGGTTCCAGTCTCTACAACGAGCCATGCAGCAAGTCACCAAGGGATACACCTGACAATCTAATCCAACCATGCGTCTCCTTCGCACCACCCTTCTGGCCGGTCTGGTCGCGGTGTCCGCCATCGTCCCCACGTTGGCGCACCCGACCGGTGACGCCGCCGCGCCCGCTGTCCCGGACTGCACCACGAGCAAGACCCGGCATCCCATCGTCATCACCAGCACGGAGGTCGCCAATGTGACCCGCACCCGCCCTGCCACCCACTACAGCTCTTCGATCAATACCAAGAAGACCTGGATGAGAACCGTGGCCATCAAGTCTGGCAACGTGACTCGCACGTTCACTCCCCACCCGACGACGAGCTCTTTTCGCGCCCCGGAGGAGACCTCGCCCGACTCCACTACCATATCTTTCATCACGACGATCACTGAGACTACCGAGACCACTGAGGCTGAGGCCACCACGACGATCGCTCCCCAGCCCACTGCCCCTTTTCGCGATCCCGTGGAGACCTTGATTCACACTCCCACGGGGGTCTCTGTTTTTCACCCCAAGCGCGCCCTTCGCAGCTCTGCGTCCCTCCCCGGCTACAGCGACGAGCCGTCCGGCGAGGAGGAGCCGACCGATGAGCCGTCCGAGCCGATCGAGACTGGAACCCCGGAACAGACTACTTCTTCCGATGACCCCATCTCCACTGATGCCCACCCGACCACGTCCGCTCTTTTCCCTGGCTACGGCTACCCTTCCACCGACGAACCTGACTCCACCGTCGAGCACACTCACAGCCCTGCCTCCACCACTTCTCACGACCCTGAGGACGGGGAGGAGCCCACTGGAACGGAGACGTCTTCCAAGCCCACAGAGACTTCCGAGCCTACGAAGACTGGTGAGCCCGAGGAGACCGGAGAGCCTGAGGAGGCCACCACCTACCCCACCCTGACCGCCACCATCCACACGAAGAAGACGTCCACCATTCAGGCCACTCGCCCTCCGTCGACCGCGACTTCGGCCACCGACCCAGTCCATACCTCCCGGCCCTCCGGCCACGAGACGTCCACCTCGCCCGACTCGTACCCAACCCCTACGGCCTCTGAGACTGAGGAGGAGGGCACCGACATCCCTTCGCCCGCCGCCGAGCCTGATGAGCCGTCTTCAACCACCGACGAGGAGCCTATCCCGACCTCCACCCCCTGCACCGGCTCCCATACCGAGCCAACCGCCACGGCCTCCGAGACCGAGCCAGAGGGCACCGACCTCCGTTGGTCAACCGAGCCCGCCGAGCCGCCGTCGGCCACCGACGAGGAGCCCTTCCCCACCACTACCTCCTGCACCCTCCCCACCGTCGAGCCGACAGCCACCGAGACATCCTCCTCCGACCCAGTCAGCACCGAGCCAGCCGAGCCGAATGAGCCGTCGTCGACCACCGACGAGCCCATTGTCACTGCCACTCCGACCCACTCGTCCAAGGCGCCCTGCTGCACGACCGCGTCTCCCTGCGCGACGACCACCACGACCGTGACCGCCGAGCCCGACGCGGACTCCACCTCCGCCACCGAGTCAGAGGAGGGCACGTTCCACACGGAGGCCGTGACCGGTGCCTCCACCGTGTCCCAGGACGGCTTCAAGACGTACGCCACGCACACCCACAACTGCCCGTCGCTGCACACCCACAACAGCCCGTCGCTGCACACCTCCATCTCTACCTTGGTGTCGTCGACGGCCTCGGCCAAGCCGACTTCCGTCTCTGGCACCGGCCACGGCAACGCCACCGCGTCGCCTACCAAGCCCCCGGTCCAGGCTGGTGCGGGTCGCGTCGAGGCGCTGTCTGCGCTTGTGTTGGGCTGCGTCGGGGTCTTGATGATGCTGATGTAAGGGATGCACGGTATGCTACCACGACCTATCAATCAGCCTGGAGGAAATTGTAACGTGGAACAAAAATTTGTTGTGTAGAGAGGAAGGCTGGTGATCAGGTCGGACAGGTAGCATAGATACCTAGATAGATAGCTTTCGGTCGAGATGAGTTTGTACCATCATGGGGACTTGATCTCTGCAGAGATTGCGTTCTTAGGTACCGAGCTATATATATCAGGGATCTATTTTTTCCCCGTGGATGACTCGAAGAGTTATCATTCTATGCATAGTTTTATTAGAGCAGAGTGCCGAGAATCGACGGGTACTCAGAAGCCACTTAAATCTCCGTGATAAAAGTCACATAAACACCATCCTAAGTCCCTATCCCGAACGCCATCCCAAGTGCCTGTCTGTCCGAAACGCCTTACAAAATAAACCCGCTGTCCCTATCCAACGAAGCCGCCATGTCCTAGTAGTCCCATATCCCCCACCCGCTTGTCATTCCTCCCGTTCCTTGCCCTAAGCACCAATCTCCCACCCTCCTCATATGATTTTGATCCGCGTGATTGGAGGCCGTTCATGCTTCTTCAGCTTGTAGAAAGCCGCGACTCCCAAGCCGCGCAAGTGTGCGCATCCGACATGCCTTCGATACTCCCCCGTCGCCGGCCTGATGATCCATGCCGGACCCGGAGTCAGCGGCATCACCACCTCGTCCCCGATCCTGATGTCCGTGAGTCCGTACCCTCCGACGCCCGTCAAGCCGTCTCGGGTCACGAAAAAGGTCTTGTGCCGAAAGAGGTCTATGTGTCCGTCTACAATGTGTGGTGGGAGCTCTTTCATCCGTTTAACTTTTGTCCTCCACATCTTGTCAAATAGCACTGTTCCTTGAGAAAACCGGCCACCCATTGACATCCCCCCCAAAACACACCTATTTCCTTAACAAACACCAATTTGAACTCCCAATCGCCCTCCTGGGGCC
>PYST01000532.1:0-18556 GCA_003049485.1 Ophioceras dolichostomum
CCCCACCCCAAGCACCGGGCTTATTATTCCAGGACGACGGCAAGGGCGGATCGAACTATCGACGAAGCAGCCAAGTCCGCGAGCGATTTTCCTGCATGAGCATTCGATCATGCCTTGTACCTCACGCGAGGGTTGTTGATGAGCTAAAAATACTTGTCTTATCTTAGGTTCATGATCACAACAGCCACCTTGCATAGCACTGCTGGTCGGAGCTCCGTCCTGTCATTCGCCGGCTGGATCCGAATAGTGTCCGTCTCGGCAGGCAATGCCGGCTAGCCATGCCCTAGATATGGCTAGCAGTACATTAGTAGGTTGTCCAGCTCGAGGGTGGTACGAGCTACTGGGTCGGATGGGCTTTTCAATATCCATGAATCCTGCCCAACAGTCAACATCCAGGTGTGACCTCGATCACGCCTTTGCTGGTCAGATGGTGAAAGTTGTCTCACTCTCCCACACAGCGTCTGCATGCCCTCACCCATCATGGGCATGGCAACTTATTTTTACTCGTCCATAGATGGTGCACAGGCACCGCTTATGACGAAGAGGGCTTGACCTTTTCCTACAGTTTCTCATAGCCAACAGCCCCGTGCGTCCAAAAGAAAAAGAAATCAGGGTCTCCGATCAAACTTCCTAGAGCCCCGCCCTATCAGGCCCACAGGATTGCGCTCACTTCGCGCGCGAGTCGAGGCTTGCTGTGGTACATGAATGTGCTTGGAGAGTGGGCATTCCGTTCCAGGATACTTCACTTCTGGCAAGGCATCGATGGCGCCATCGCTGCTATGTAATCCAATCCGTGTAATTCTCCCTAGTGGGACATGGGACGAAAAGTGTATAGACCCCCATATGGTTCCTCATTCTCCTTCGGTCGCCAAATCTTCTTCTCTATATTTCAACCAGAATCGCCAAGGTGGAAGGAAGTCTGCCTCCTGTCTCGGAAAGGCTATTCGATGTGGTATAAGTCTCGTGCTGGGTAGTGCCTGTCCCGCATTTCGGTTTGAGCAGTACCGGGTATTCCAAACCGCTTCAAGCTTCAGTGACTTCGAACCTAGACACTCACTTCAAGGCTTATTCTATCATCCCATGTTGATCTGAGACGCCTTAACGGCCTTCGATCTCATTCTTTGCACTCGGCCCGCCAGTGGTTGAACCTTCGTTGGTCCTTCCACGGTCAGACTCGATCCGTCAACGGTCGCGCATTTCTCTACCCTATCACGCAATCCTCGGCGCGCTCCTTCTCACTGCATATCACGTCTTGCATATCTTCCCCGGACCGGCCCCCTGCACGCCTGAGAGATCGGCGAGAAAACGCAGCTCCCCTTCCCGTTGGAACGGATACACGGTGTCATGGCGGATGCTGGGACTAAGATCGGCCATGGCTTGGCCAGAGTCTTGGGGATCAAGCTGCGGGATGATGAGCCATTTGCGGATGCAGTCACTCGCGGAGAGTCCATCATGTCCAAGCACACAACCGACACATTCGTCGAGCAACCTCCTACCACGGCAGAGTTCCTTAGCGGCTTAGTTCCAAGCAAGGGACGGGTGGCAGGATATGCCAGATCTCTATTTCCGTTCCTGGACTGGATTGGGCACTACAATGCTCAGTGGCTGCTAGGAGATGTTGTCGCTGGTGAGATGAGCCCCGGCCCCCTATTTTCCCCTGAAGCTGTTAGTCGCCAAGATACTAACCTTCTTCTGGCCGCCAAGGCATCACTATTGGAGCTGTGGTCGTTCCGCAAGGCATGGCCTATGCTTTGCTAGCCAACCTCGAGCCACAGTTCGGCCTCTATTCATCATTCATGGGCGTGTTGATATATTGGTAAGTCGGCTCTTAACCCTCGGCTTTGTGATCAACCTTCTGACGGAGGGAATGTGCGTTCTGTGGTTGTTAGGTTCTTCGCAACGTCCAAGGATATCACCATCGGGGTAAGTCATGCAAGCTGGGCGTCTCTATCTCGGTAGCCTCCATATAACGTACATTCGCGCTAACTCCTATTCACCGTTCAAAGCCCGTTGCCGTGTTGTCGACCCTTACTGGTGGTGTTGTCGCCGATATGGCCGTGCAATTCCCCGACGTGCCTGGCCATGTCGTCGCCTCCGCTCTATCGATTATCTCTGGCGCGATCGTACTCTTCCTTGGCCTTACTCGGACTGGCTTTATTGTTGATCTGATCAGTCTCACATCGCTGAGCGCATTCATGACGGGCTCGGCGCTTAATATCATATCGGGCCAGATCCCGACCATGATGGGAATCACCGGCTTTTCGACGAGAGACGCGCCATACATCGTGTTCATCAACACACTCAAGTACCTAGGCCGCACCAAGCTTGATGCCGCTATGGGTTTGTCCGCGTTGGTCATGCTGTACCTGATCAGGGCCATATGCTCGGTGACTGCGAAGCGCATGCCAAAACACCAAAAACTGATCTTTTTCATTTCGACACTGCGGACGGTGTTCGTTATTCTGTCGTACACCATGATTAGCTGGCTGGTCAACATGAACCACAAGACGAAGCCGAGCTTCAAGATCCTTCAGGACATCCCTAGAGGTATGCATCTGCCACATACCTGCAGCCACCCTCCCTTTGTCTCTCGCACTTCCTGAAAGATGCTGATCATCAAACATCAAATACAGGATTCCAGAATGCAGCGGTGCCCGTCGTGGAGACGAGGGTCATTAGCGGATTTGCCAGCTACCTTCCTGCTACTGTGATTGTTCTTCTTATTGAGCACATCGCCATTTCTAAATCGTTCGGCCGGATTAACAACTACACCATCAATCCTTCGCAGGAAATGGTTGCCATTGGAGTTACGAACTTGCTCGCGCCATTTTTGGGCGGGTTCCCATCAACGGGATCGTTCAGCCGCACAGCGATCAAATCGAAAGCTGGAGTGCGCACGCCATTCGCGGGTGTTATCACAGCCTGCGTGGTCCTCCTCGCCATCTACGCCCTGCCGCCCGTTTTCTACTATATCCCTAGCGCCTCTCTCGCCGCGGTCATCATCCACGCCGTGGGCGACCTCATCACTCCACCCAACACGGTCTATCAGTTCTGGTGTGTGTCACCCATCGAAGTGCTGATATTCTTCGTCGGTGTCCTCGTGACTGTTTTCACGACCATCGAGAACGGCATCTATTGCACGGTGGCCATCTCCGCCGCTGTTCTCCTGGGCCGCATCCTCAAAGCTCGCGGCCGCTTTCTGGGCAAGGTCAAGGTCCGCTCGATTCTGGAGGATCGAGTCATTGGGGATGACCACCGCGAGGTGCTCGGGGAGTACGGGACTTTCCGGAGCCAGGCCGCAACTCAGACTCGAACAGGTCCGGCGGTCCGGAACCTCTTCCTGCCCATTGACCATGGCGATGGCTCGAACCCGGAACTCGAGGTTGACAGCCCCTACCCTGGCGTCTTCATATACCGCTTTTCGGAAGGGTTCAACTATCCGAACGCTTCGCATACCCTGGATTACCTATCAAACTATATCTTCACCCACACTCGGCGGACCAATCTCTCCCACTACGACAGGCCGGGTGACCGGCCATGGAACGATCCCGGCCCGTCGAAGCGCGAGCTGAAGCGGCGGGCCGCAGGGCAGTCCACCTCGTACCGCCCCGGCGAGGATCCCGACATGCCGACGCTCAAGGCGATAATCTTGGATTTCAGCTCGGTCAACCATGTCGACATCTCGAGCGTGCAGCAGCTCATCGACGTGCGGAACCACCTGGATCGGTACACGGCGCCGGACGTGGTCGATTGGCACATCGCCTGCATCGCGAACCGTTGGACAAAGCGCGCCCTTGTGGCAGCCGGCTTTGGCTACCCGACCAAACGCGCGGACGGCCTCCACCAACGGTGGCGCTCGATCTTCTCGGTCGCCGAGATTGGCGGCTCCGACAGCGCTGCAGCCACCGCCGAGAAGGAGATCTACGAGAAGGAGCTGGGCGGCGGCAGTCGTGCCTTGTCGCTGTCTAACTACGGCGGCGAGACCGACGTCGACGTCGAGGCTGCCGCCGGCGCCGGCGCCGGTGCGACCGTCCCCACCGGCCAGCCTCGCGGGGAGAAGAGGCACGGCGGGGGGTCTGGGCCCAGTGGAGAGGATGTGGAAGGGCCGATATCACAGACGACACCGAAGAGCACCTCAGATGACGGCGCCGTGAAGGCTGCGCCGCGCGGGGTTACGGTTCATGGGATGAACAGGCCGCTCTTCCATATCGACTTGACAAGTGCGCTTCAGAGCGCCATCGCGAACATCGAAGCCAGGGGGGAGGCTCCTCATGGGGATAGAATAGAAGAGGGGCATAACAGTAATCGACCCCAATAGGGGCCATGTTGCTGCTGCATGTTTTGACTGGAGCTAAATATCGCATGGTTCGGCGTTTGGGATAGGTCGTTCATTTGCCAACTTCATAGCGAGAAAAGGATCTCTATACACATAGAATAATAGTCTACTTGACAGTAAATAATAATGCTGTATCAGCTGCATCAGAGAGACTTTTGACATGGACTCTCGCCGGCTCGCGGTTCATCAATTCCTGCTCGGACCCCACGTACGGGGAAGCATAGGACGGCTAATAGAGGAAATGCGACTGACTCTACGCGCAAAGTCGTTTTGGAGCGGGTATCCTATATCGGCGAGGTAGGTGATAAACGTCCGCCCTAGCTGGCAAGCGAGGGTTGAATCTGTATGTACGTAAAGAGATCCTTCACTTAACCGAGCAACTGTGCGTGCACTTAGCAAGCACCATGTATGTCAATGAATATGACACGGCCAAAACTTTTCAGCTGGCTCGAGCTTCCCAGACCAAGACAGAGCTCGAGCTAGCTCAATATACACCTCAAGAGGCGACCGGCTTCCATAACCCAGAAGTTCATTTAGACCACTGAGCGTAAAGTATTCCTCTCACCCTCGCAACTCCGTCGCCATCGATTCCCCTCTCCCTCTCCCTGCTCTCAGCCTGCTCCCAGCCTCACAACTGTGCGGGCTTCGCACACCCAGTGCCCACGACGTCCACGTCGAGGTTCTCCATCACCTCCAAGACAAGGCTGAGGCTGTCCATGAACGAGTTGACAGCGACGCGGAGCATCCGGTTCGTCGTCGCCCTGTACTCCGTCCGCAGCACGATTTGGTCTGCCTGGTCTGCTGCCGCGCCTTCTTCTTCTAGGCTGGCTGGCGCTGGCGCTGGCGCTGGCGAGACCGTGGAGAATGCTCGATGGACGTGTGGGGACAGCTCCTTGTCCACGCTGAGCGCTTTCAGAGCCACCGAGGCCAGCCTTGCGTTGGGGAAAGGCGCGTCGATGGTGCTGGGCCATTTTGCGAGACAAGACAAAATCGTGCGCCTGAATGTCAGCAACATTTTTTTTCTTTTCCGGCTCATGGCATGACATGGCATGGCATGGCTCTGATGCGTCGCTTGAAGAAGACTGGTCTGGTCTCGTCGCCCTGGAACTGACTGACTGACTCACAGTGTGCAGGGGAACTCGGTTGCTGGAGAAGCAACAGCCATGTTGTTTCGGCTGTCTCGCAGTCGAGAGGAACTATCGCTCTCTTATGGTCACGCGACTCGACTCCCCTTTCTCCACGGAATATGGAGAGGTTGTTTGGAGTTTGGGTTGGGTGTGTGATGGAGGGGGGGATGGATTATAATGAGGCTGATAAGATAACACTATGCGCCTGCCATTCCGCCCGTTGGAAAAACCAGGGTATTGGGCCCGTTGTCGTGGCAACCGCGGGAGCTGGGGTATGTGAGTTCCGCCCCTGAGCTCCAAAACAGCACAGCCCAATGTTTATTGGTCAGTCAGCTGTTTTGGCAAGGCCCGCAAATTGGACCAGGGCGCACAACAACAAACCCCATGGACCTCACCGACAGTACAAGAAGTCGCATTTGCAAGCTAATTCCTATGATCATCACTTTCTTCCTCACCCTCATCATCATCCTCCCTCATCTCTCTTCTTCCCTGGCTGGTTGCTGCTTCCTGGCTTGCGATTCTCGCCGTCGACTATCCGTCCTTAGAGTTCATCATCTTGTCCTCGCTCTCCCATTCTCCCGCTCGAGCACTTCAAGCCCGTTTCATTCTTAGAACGAAGTCTTGCTACTACTTCTCTCCGTTAGCTTTTTTGGGTTCTAGTCGCATATACAACGGCATACATACTAGGCATCTGCACAGTATTCCCTGCCCGCTGGCTCGGCGCCGTGCTCGTCATAGACGCGGCTGCTGCTTCTGCTTGCATACTACCTGCTCAGCATATTTACTTGCCGTTGCGCACCGTCCCTGCCTGCCCTCACCTCCTACATTATTATTCTGGCAAATAGAGTTGCGGCGGTTCCCGGCGCTTGAAATGGCACCTTCCTCCTCCAAGAAGAACCCAAACTTGGGCCAGGTTATCGAGTACATAGCAGGTACGTCCGCGGCGACTGAGCCTTGCCCTGTCCCAGGGGCCAACTCCAGAGCCCGTGGCTACATAGGTGGCGAGCATGGATTAAACTGTCTCCTGTCACTGATCCTCCCCAATTCTTCTTCCCCCATCCTCTCCTCTTCTGCTTTCTCCTTTCTGAGCCACCCCCTTTCTACCCTACCTCATATGCTCCCGCGTTCCTGAGAGAGTAGTATTCGATGGAGCGCTACGACGGCAGCAGTGTCAGGGCGAAGACGGGCCTCCGGGTCTCTCTGCCCACTCCCACTCCGATGATCCCTTATCATTTCCTTTTTCAGCCGTTTCCTGTAACTTTACTAACATACTCAGACCGGCTATACCTCGCATCATACGTAAACGCCCCGAGCGCGGACACTCTGTTCCCCTACCCCGACCCCCCTCTGGCGTCGCCGTCCAAGCGGTCCCATCGAGTCGCGGCCAGCGACGGCGGCGCCGGTGGTGCCGTGGCTGTGCTCCGCAAGCAGCCGCACTACTTCTCCATCGACGACACCCTACTGTACAACGCTTTCCACCATGATTTCGGCCCATTGCACATCGGCCACCTTTATCGCTTCGCCCTCGAGTTTCACGATATCCTGGGAGCCAAGGAGAACGATGGCCGGCCCGTTGTTTTCTGGAGCAGGGCGGACCCTAGAAGTGAGTAGTATCCGTAGCACAATGTTGTCTTCCTATACTCCCCTCTGTATACTGCTAGTGTTGATGATGCATCATGGTGCTGACGGGCTTTACGATACGAACACACAGGTCGCGCAAATGCTTCATGCGTACTTGCATGCTATATGGTGCTCATCCAGGGCTGGCCTCCACACCTGGCCCTCGCTCCGATCGCCCAGACCGACCCACCCCTGATGCCCTTCCGCGATGCCGGCTACAGCCAGGCGGACTACGGTATCACAGTGCAGGACGTGGTTTACGGGGTTTGGAAGGCGAAGGAAGAAGGCTGTGTTGGGCTCGACAACTTCGACCTCGGCGAGTACGAGAGGTACGAGAGGGTTGAGAACGGCGACTTCAACTGGATCACGCCGAATTTCCTCGCTTTTGCGTCGCCGATGCACCAGCCGGTGGATCGGATCACAGAGTCCTCAGAGCTTTTCCCCTTGCTTCCGAGGAACGTTGCCGAGGTTGAGACCCACCCTCTGTTGCCCGGCCCCTTCAAGAACGTCCTGCAACACTTCTCGGAGCGGGGAATCGGCCTGGTCGTCAGGTTGAACTCGGAGCTGTACTCCCCCTCGTACTTCGAGGCACTCGGCATCCGCCACCTCGACATGATCTTCGAGGATGGAACATGCCCGCAGCTGTCCATGGTGCGGAAGTTCATCAGGCTGGCGCACGAGACCATCCAGGTCCGGAAGAAGGGCATCGCCGTCCACTGCAAGGCCGGCCTCGGGCGGACGGGCTGCCTGATCGGCGCGTACCTCATCTACCGCCACGGCTTCACGGCGAACGAGGTGATCGCTTACATGAGATTCATGCGGCCCGGCATGGTGGTCGGCCCGCAGCAGCACTGGCTGCACATGAACCAGGGCGTCTTCCGCGAGTGGTGGGTCGAGGAGCGCGTGGCGCGGAAGATGCGCAAAGAGCTGGCGGCCGCTGCGCCCAGCACGCCAATCCGCGCCATGCAGAAGACCTCGCTCAGCCGGAGCGTGCCCCAGACGTCGACGCCGCCCAGCAGGAACGCGTCCAACCGCACGCCGCTGGGCGAGATGGAGCAGGAGCGCAACAACGTCGGCGTGCAGGACGACTACCTCCCGGCCCCGACCCCCGGCCAGCCGCGCAAGACCAGCCGCTCCGGTCGCCACCACCCTTACGCCAGGGACAGCAAGGAGGGCAGCAACGGCCACGGCCACTCGAGAGGTTCGACGGGCGACGAGGATGCGAGCAACAACAGCAACATCGAGCAGACGGAGCTCATCTCCGTCCACCGCGCCAGCCGCGGCGGCGGTGCCGAGTCCGACGAGGAGTGGCACCTGCGCATGCGCACGCAACGCCACCAGCAGCAGCAACAGCAGCCTTCGGGCGTCGTCGCTTCACCTGGAGGCGGGCACGAGAAGAAGTCGTCGTCGTCGTCGAGGTCTGTTAGCCACAGCACCACGACGACGACGACGACGACGGCGGTGTACCACCACTCCCAGTACATCGACAACGACGCCTCGCAGGACATCGAGAACATCGGCTCGAGCGTCGGCCGCGCCTCCGCCAAGGCGGTTGACCACCAGCAGCAGCGCGCCGCGAGCGCCTCGGGCGTCCTGGCCAGGGTCCGCGGCGGTACGACCAGCGGCAGCACCTCCTCCCGGCGCGCCGGCGTGGTCGGTAAGGACCCGGTCGGCATCCGCAAGACGAGCGGGAGGGTCGCGAGCACGAGCGGAAGCGCCGCTGCTGCTACTGCTGCTGCTGCTGTCCGCAAGGTGTCTGGCCTTTCGTGAACGATGAGTATAATAATGGATGAACGATGATTGATGAAAAGATGGAAACGAAAACGAAATTCGCCTCGCTTGACCAATTCTCTAAAGTTTCTCTTTAGCCTTGCTACACTTTTTTTTTGGCTCCACCCCCTAGTAGGATATGGGCCATTGGAAATTCCCCCCTAAAAAGTGCCGAGAACATCTTGACGAATTACGAACCACGTAACCTCCCTTGGGTACTCTGCTTCGCCTCAACTGGTTGTTTGGGTTTCTACTTTTCGTTTTTCTCCGACTGTGCTACCTACTATCTACTACCTACTTACCTAGCACCTACACACACCACCTAACCTACCTGAGGTACCTTACTTGCGTCCTAAGGTACCTACCAACTGCAAGCAACACTGGCGTTGGGAGCAAGCAAGCAAAGCAATGAGGCGAAACAGGCGCGGAGAAGAGCGCAAACATCTCTTGCCGCTATAGCATTGGGCAACAGCATTGGGCACACATGACGGATTTTATTTTGCTCGGCGTGGGAAGAGGGGACGACGATGATGATGGATGGATGGACTGGAGCAGCATTTTCCACCTTGCCTTTTTTGGTTTATCTATATATTTCTTTTCATTTTTTTTCTCCTTTCTCTCGGTGTCTGTCCTGCTGGTCGGCGTTCTTGGCTGTTGGTGGTGTTTTAGTACTTTGTGTCGTTGTTGTTAGTCTCATGCAGGATTCTTCTATATATCTCGTCTGTCTCTTGAACAATGTTGAGGATAAGAGCAGTCAGCTCATCTTACTTGAAGGTAATGAATGGCCGGCAGCGAACCAGGAGTCATCGCTCGAGATGGCCGAGGTACTTTCTCCGGCTGGCAGCAACTATCCAGAGCCTCTCGGTGAAGTGGTGGTCGCTTGCTTTGATGGCCACGTTATGGTAGGTTCCGAACGCTCTTCGATCTGAGTATGACTCCACTCCTTCATGGTACACTGCGCCTCCAAGGAGCCTTGCCGTCCGGCACCTCTGCTTGGCACTTCGTGTGAGACTGTTCTGGTAATAGCTTCCTTCTTCCAGAAATATGTCGAGGGGAGCAAAGTGCAGGAGAAAAACAGCTGCCTAGATGGGAGGCCTTTCAGTACCTACCTAGGTACCAGGTACCTATGTACATGTCCACCTTATTCTATCTTCCCCATGGCTGATGATATCCATGGATATTTGTGGTGTCATGATCAACCGGTGAGTTGAGGGCTGGGCCGGTCCCGCTCGCCCGCAAAAGCCCACGCCGTAAAGGTCTCCATCCAGAAGTACGGAGCGAGGAACCGACCTGAACGGCTCCGGTTACGAGCGGGATGTGAAAGTCTTCTGATTGGAGCCTAGAATTTGTGTAGATACCGAGTTTAAAAAGGTTCGCGTTGTGGTGCCGATCGAAAATGGCACCGCTTGACTCACGACGAGGGGGAAAAAAAAAGGAGGCTCCGAACGAGGCGATTGCGAAAAGGGGGCTGAGCTGCGTAGAATATGCACCTCCATGGAGTCGCGTCAGCCACCAGTTCCAGACTGTCGGGTCCACGCAATGGAGCGGAACGGCGAGGCTCGGCTCATCCGTTTCGGAGCCTGACCAACCGGGGCATTCTGCATTTTGGGATTGTTACATTTGTCAACCAGATGACGGTAGACGCGTGAGCTGCGTGCTCCTGGCTCTTTTTCGGGCTTTGATTTTGTTAACGACCGTGCGAAAAGGCAACCAACTGCCTACCCTAGGTATCCAAAAGTTACATCAGATACGGTTGAGATATTCTCCTGAATGTTCATTCAACAGCCGGGGTATCGTCCTGACCGAAGACAATGTGACTCCTTTCTTTCCCCGAGCCCGAGGAAGTCTGTCAATCCCCTCATTCACTAAGACCGATTGAGGCACGGTGAGCTTGTGTTGGTTTTATGTTAAGGCTCAATGTAGTCTTCTCCTCCCCTGTCATTTCTCTCCTCTCTCCCGCTAGACCGGTTAGGGAGTCCGCCAACTTTACCTTGGTGCCACGGAGTGAAGCCTGATCCAAGGTATCTCGAACGTCATCCCGTCTTAACCATCTCTGATCAGCGGCCTGGCTCTCACCGCTTTGGCGGCCTCCCGGTGAAGAAGCAACGGGAGACGCAAGCGAAAAGGGGTAGAACCGGGTTAAGCGGGAGAAGGCCTTTTGATACGGCAGTGGTGGACGCAAGAGAATGGGGTAGGCGGCGCAATGGAACAGAAGCAATTTCTCTGAGCGTTCCGGCATGCCCGGAAGAGTCCGGGGACAGTCACGAATAGACAAGCTAGCACCTGCAACAAGCAGGCAGATGCCTCGCCACAGAGATGGTAATGACATCAGGACTTGATGCTCTTCGTTTGAAGGGCGAGGCGAGGTGTGCTCCAACCATGTCGATGCGGGTGTGGCGGGACTAGTATGGCCTAGCCTCGCAGGCACAGAGTGGGCAACGATGGCTGGGTTGGTATAAGTGGTCGGTGGTAAAAGGGGGACCAACCAGTACAGGGCCACATCCGGCAAATTGCAGTGATGTTCTCTCACCATCCCGCAAACCCCTGAGCCGGCCGACACACACAACAAGCCTGAGTGTTGCTACTGGACGGCCCGGACTCATTGGAGAAAAATCTGTCGCAACACTAGAGCGAGCTGAATCTCCAAAATGATCGTGACACGAGTACGGCGTCGTCTAGGAGGGAGAGGCGAGAGGGACGATTGTGGGGGCGGGCGGCAGCCACGAATGTACCCTCAGGAAAGACGAAGGAGGCAAGCGCCCACGGAGGGGACGAGAAGAAAGGGGATAACAAGCGTCCGAAGTGAGAGGGGGGTGGTGCTTGCAGAGAACAAGCGACTCAGGTCCCTATCTCTTCGCTATTCCGCCGAAGTGATCTATAGCTTTCGATGCCTGGAAGACTCGGCCCCAGGCTATTGAAACTTTCTTCCGCCAAGCCTGCGAGGAGAGGCAAGGGGGACCCCGAAAGCGGCGGAGAGAACTGTGTCCGGCTCCCTCCCCCAAATATGTTGGTGCCTTCGGAATTTTGGGACGACTGAGCCGTTTCCCATTTTCCGCTTGTTTCTGGTAAGAGGCGGACGAGCGGGCAGGCTTTGATCGTCTCATGCCCGCTGCTAGGAGGAGTTCCGGTTCCCCCATGACACGGCGGCCACCTTGCCAGCTTTCCCCTCACGGGTGTGGCCGAGTCCCCTAAAGGCGGACGGTTGGGACTTCAGGCCGCATGAATGGGCCGCCCGAGAAACAAAAAAGCGAGAAAGAAATGAGGGAGGGAATAAAATTTGGCGACGAGTGGGACAAAAACGCTAGGACGCTAAGCCCAAGGAGACAGACAAGTGAAGAAGAAAAAAGTCTTGTTCGGGCGAAGGTCGGGGTGGACGAAACTTGCAGTCGTGGTACCGGAGCAGAGGGTGGGAGAGAACCGCCGAAGAGAGGGAGAGAGTACGAGGTACGAAGCAGGTAGTGAAAGGGAGCGTAAGGGATTGAGATGTGATAGTGTGCGGCCCAAACGGCGGCCACCCACACACTATCATGGTGGTAACGGGCTGTGTGTCGCAGAAGAACGAAGTCCAGTGCTGGGCGAGCGAGCGAGAAAGCGAGCGCACCCAAGAGAAGAAGCCGGCCGGGCGGGACAAGAGGCGGAGGGATGTGGCGTCGTTCGAAGCGGGAAAATAATCAGGGTCGGTTACCACTGGCCACCATCCATGGCCTATGGCAATGGCCTTGTAGTATGGTAAGTGGCCCATGACTTGGGATGGATCCTTGGGACTAAATGGGAAGGGAGGTCGCAGATGAAGCGGCCATGAGGGGACACTGGAGCTTTATAGAGGGTCTCGACGAGGCCGGCCAGCCGCAAGCACCGCGCCATGGCCAGGCTGACAGCTTAAAAGAACAGGTACTCTTACAGGTACTAAGGTACCAGAGGGTAGAAAGCTCAGTACGTCCGTTTCAAGTGGGATAAACAAGGCAGAAGGCAAAAGAAGCGAAAGAAGACCAATGGTAGAAGAAGAAGCAAAGGACGCTAGTGGAGGCTGCGATTGCTGCGATTTCTGCTAGGTCCGCCGCTAGTGTATGCACCATGTATGCACTCACTGCAGAGTTTGAAAGTCTCGTGGTGTGATTTGGCAGACAACGGAATGAGGCAGGGAAGATATCGCGGGAAGGCCGCTGGCTTCAGCTGTGCCAACAACATTCGAAGGGATGCATAGAAGGATGGCGCTAGCACACTGCCGGAATGTACCAGTTGATGTGTGCTAGGTAGCCCAGACGGATCATGTATCAATCACATCAGCAATCGAGAAATCAGCGGGTCTGGGGCAGCACTGTCGGGTCCTGTATTCCGCAATGTCTAGTGCACATAGGTGCAGAGGGTGTCCGGTAGGAATGTTGTGAGCTGTGAGCAGCTGTGTGCTAGGCCAGCCTTGGAAACCTCCACTGTCAACTATCAGTCGTCCCAAGTTGCTGATCGAACGGCACAAACGACAAACGCCGTGTAGGCCCTTGACAATGCCCCTAGGTGCCTTCTGTGGCTGTGCCACTCCGCGCCGCCTTGTCAACCCGCCTGCGGCACCTTCCCCCCCAAAACACGCCTGGAATTTTGAGCCGACCACCCCTGCGTGGCTCCGAAACGATTGGCGATCGCATCTCGACAACACTTTTTCGCTTTTTCCCCTGTTCGTGTCGAACCCTTCGAGAAACGGACCGGCCCCAGGGCCGGCGCGGTCAGAACCGAATGGGAAGCTTGTTGGGCATCTTTCTTCTGGCATTTCTCGCATATCTGGGCGGACTGTTGCGAGGCACAGTTTTTTTTTTCTTTTTTTTTTTTTTTCTTTGGCTTGTTTGCTTGCTTGCGTGCTCCCTTTCATCGCCTGTCGTTGGCAGCACCAGAAAGCCGCACGGCAGATGCCACCCCATGCAACACGCGGGCAACAAGCGCGCTTAGAGTCAACCTCATGATTGCTTCACGCCTGCCAACCCAACACACATCTCCTACTAACCTTCCGTCTCCCGTCTCTTACACAGCTCGCACAGCTCGCATAGTTCCCTGGCAGCTTCAAGTTGTGCTAGGAAACCAAACGTGGGTCTCGGGAGCTGCAGATCCAACTTCAACCCCATCCTCTGATGCAGACTTTGTTCTTTGTCCTCCCCCAAGCTTGATTATGCGATTTAAGCCGGGCGGCAGAGACGACGCCTTGTTTATTTTGTGTGCCTCGCGTGGGTCTGGCTTTGAGGGGGGAGGTTTGAGAGCACACCCCATCCATATCCCTTCATCCCCCCATTCATCCATCCCAGAGCCGATTTTGGGCGGGTGGCCGAGCAATGGATGGACGAGAGAGAAGGGTGCAAAGGGGCGCTTGGGGTCGTCAGTGTGAGGCCTCTATCTGCCGTGCTCATCCATATACGTCCTCCGCTATGATCTCATCGTTGTTCTCTTTTCCTCCACGACTGGCACAGCTTCTGCCTCGAGACATCAGGTGAAGCTCACATATTGAACAGTGATGATGATAGTGGCATCTATAACGCCTTGCCCGCTGGCAGTCTGGCAGTCTGGCAGAGATAGCCGCGCACCCTTCACTTTTCGACTTGAGGTCGAGGACGGTTGGGCACCACTGCACCACACCTAACCATTCCCCTGGGATTCCTGAGGGAGGTCGCGAGCTGCTAAGTGGCAGGTACTGACTGCACACAAACCGTCCCGAAATAGGCAGACCGATGTACTGTCGGTCGGTGGCACCGTTTTGCTCGCCGTTACATGCCTTCTTCTCGATCCGCTTAGCCCTACGTTCCAATCTGTCTGTTGTCTCCATATCGTCTCCCGCCCTGTACGAAGGTACTCCCCCCGACTTGGCCCTGGATCAGCCTCACTCCCACTTCCCACTTGCACACACACACACACACACACACACACACACACACCCTCTATAGCAACCAGGACATCGTCCCCATTCTTCGCTCCCCTCCCCACCTCCCATCCACTTCTTGTCCATCCACATTCCCTAGGCCACACGGGGCGCCTCCAGGCTTCCACCCAGGCCTCGCCGTCCGAGTCTTCTCTTTTTGCACTCTCTCCCCCTCCTTGGCAGAGGCCATCATTCATGGCCCGATCGACATCTTTCTCTCTTTTACTCTCCTCTGGAAGCCAACAGTACCAGAGAGCCGTACACTGTTCTCTCAGACTCTTGCCCATCCGACCACGCCCCTTGGATCCACCAAGGCCAGGACCAGGAGGACTGCGAGTCACAGGCAGGCTATGTCACCGCTGCAGTGGGAAAGGGGATAGCGTGTACGACGCGAGAGAGATTTCGCTCCCCTGAAGCGTTCTCTCACATGCCTGTCTTAGCGGGCCGTGATTTTGGGCCTCGACAGGGCTGCTTCTCTCCAATAGCTCTGCCCATCTCACCGTATCCAGTCATACTAGCTACTCCAGCTACTCTACTTCCTCTCTCTCCTATATTTCTTGGAATATCTACCTACGACGTCGTTGGCCTTCTATAGTATAAAGCCCGACCTGAGTCCCGCGCAGAAACGTAGGAGATTTGTTGCTACTTTGGAGCATCGCCTCGCCCAATCATATTACCGCACCTTTCTCCAACTGAGTCCACGGCCTTTACTCTCATCCTCACTATCACTCTCACTCTCACTCTACCATTCCCCCCTCCTCTCATGTGCAACAGATCCCTACCTTCCTTGGATTCTTCATGTCTCTTTCTCCCACCACCGGCCTTGGTCAGCTTTCCCTCGAGAGCATGCCTCCTACTACCCGTTCCCAGAGCCAGCGGCCTTCTTCCGAGGCTGGAGCATCCACTGCTGCTGGGCTCAGCCAGCAACAATCTCAACCAGACGATAGCGAGTTTGACGTCGATGACCTTGACGTAGATGACCCGGACGATCCGGAGATCGACCAAAACGACAACATCATACGCTCTCCATTCACCAACCTCATCTACGACATCAGTCGGCTGCCCACGCAGGAGTCAAGCCAGACCTCAGGCGGTCTCTCTTCCCAGCGTGCTCAGCAATCCCAGCAAGCTACCTCAGCCAGCCAGTCCCCAGAGACGGACGTCCAAGGAAGCATCCGAGAGCTCTTCAACAAGGACCTGCTCTACCACACGCCACCCATCACGATCCAATGGTGTGGCCTCAACACCACAGAGGGTTTCTACGGCTTCCAGCTCCACGAGAATGTACCGCTCTCGATTCGCATCGGCTCGCACAGTAGCCCACATTCGCGCCCAACCTGTAGCTGTGGCAAGCCCCAGCCGTGCCCGCACCTGGTTTGGCTACTTGACGCCATTGCCAAGTTGACGTTAGTGGACCATGACAGCAGGGACCCCTTGATTCTGGGCGAGAACGGGACCCTAAGCGAGCTTCCCAATCTGTATAGCCACATCGCCGACTTTCGCCTCGATCTGCTCGCCAACGGCCTCCACTGCGACATAGGGCCACTACAAGCGGTCCTTCGCAAGCCGCCGAACAACCCGGTTCGCGCGAGGGAGACCAAGCAGGTGCTGTCTGCCTTTGACGGCTTCGAGGACGAGGATCCGGACTCGAACCCTTCCGATGTAGACCCTTTCCGTCACATCGAGGAGTCGTCCCGGTCGTCATCGTCAGCTGCAGCGGGTGCCGGTACAGGTGGGGCCGGTGGTTCCTCACGCCAAGGTGCTATGGAGCCCCCGAGGCCGAAGAAGCTCGATGTTAGGGAGACGTTGCGGAAGCTGCTCCACTCGAGCCCCGAGGCCTTCTCCATGCTGGTCAACTGCCTCCCGCCCCGGGAGAAGGTTCGGAACCCTTACTACCAGCTGGAGTATCGGGCTGAGTGCGTCCTGCAGGAGCTGGAGCAGTATTCCAAGTCCCTGACCGACAGCGCCATCGCCGCAGACCGACAAAGCCGTGGTGCCGACCTGGAGGTCGTCTGCAACGTGCCCTGGGCCGCGCGTCAGCTCTACGGTGCCTGCCAGCAGCTGTATAGCCTGATCAAAGACCGCCCCTCTAACTCTCCGGGAGCAGCCCCGGCCCAGCAACCGACCGGATCGACATCATCCTCGCAACTGCCATCACTGGCCCTACCTCCGCTGGAGACATGGGAGAAGGTCAGCGCCGCCCACGCCCTGGTATATATCCTCCACCGAGTGGTCTTTGACTTCATTGAGGACCTGTACCCTGGAGACACGCCCGACTGCAACCTGTACGAGTACCTTATCGGCAGGTCGCAGGCAACCACGGGCTTCGTCATCGACGCGCTGGCCCTCCTGCCTGACCAGAACCAATATGTCTCTGAGCTAGATAAGATATTCGGTGTTATGGGTGACCGCGGAGCAAACCCGCATATCTACCAAGGACTTCAAGCCATCATCGCACGTATGAAGAGTGGAACAAGCAGCACCGGCGGGCGCGGCAGCGGCGCCGGTGGCGGGTCTGTGCCGCCACCGTCGCCACCGCCGTCCTCGTCTCTCCTTGCCGTGCCGTCCTTCGGAGCCGGGCCGGGTGGAGCTGCGGGTCCCAGCTCCGGCACGGGATCATCAAGAGCGGGGGCCAGCGGGCGTGCGCGGAACACCCGCTCCAGCAGCGGTAGCGGCAGCGGCAGTGGTACTGCGTCGGCTAGCGGCAGTGGCGCAGGATCGAAGAGGCCTGGCTCAAGGCAGGAGCACCAGGTCAAGAGGGCGGCTCGGTGAGATATGCAGCTACGCCCGCCGGCTTTTCCGAGACATTACGGTCGGGTATGAGGTTAGGGCTGGCCCCTTCCCCCTTTCGTCCCGTTCCTATGAGGTGAGGTAGGTACAATACTGCTCGACGCAGCCCCCTTCCTATTCCTCCTCGTTTGTTCTCGTTCTCTCTTTACATATTCAAATTATTTCTGTCTCTACCTCCCCACCTTCCTATTATTTCCCTTTTCCCTTTCCCGCTTTCTACTTCCTCCATTTCTATACACCCACCTTCAGTTGACCGTCCAAGTTCCCTCTCCCCTTGCCCGGTCGAAGGAAGCTTCTTTCTCTAATTTCTCTCTTGCTGTACGCACAGGCAGTCTTCACCTGCTGAAGCTTGACTTCCTCATGTTACCATCCACTAGATCTTGTTCTTATCTCTGTGTGCTCCCTCCGACTTTTTCACTGGTTATAGTTGCCTTCATTCCTTGCATATAAAATGCACCCAACGCTTTCCTTCTCTTGGCCTGACCCAGGCCTGCTTTCCATTCCTACACAGTGTGTAACCTTCACCCCCTTTGCGTTTCATTGGACTTTCCTTGCTTGTTCGTTTATTTTCGTTTTCTCCTAGCTTCCGTTTTTAGACTCTAGATTGATCGCTCAAGGGACTGTGTGAATTTAGATTGTAATCTTCGTGTTCGTTCCTGCCAAATATGAAACCAATGTCCACCAGCCTTTCCTTCCTCGAGGTTGAGCCAGCCGTAATCGCCGAGTGCGTTCTTGCCCTCGAGAACAATCCCACTGCCATTCTCGACTTCCTCTCCGACAGGTTGTTGCCCTTCAGACTCGGCTTAGTGGGCTTGGCGACTCCCTGATTCAGTTCCAGGTTGGTATTCAATGGACGCCACAGAATGCAGGGAGGGAGAGGTCACGAATGAAATTTCGGACAGGGGACGCCTAATTGTCCGGGCGGACTGGCGCCCACTAGGTGCACACTGCTGTGCGCTTAGATAAGTAAAAACTACTTACGTAATTGTCAAAAATGCATCTAACGCAGCCAACCCC
>PYST01000533.1:277-18511 GCA_003049485.1 Ophioceras dolichostomum
GGCTGCGGCTGCGGCTGCAGCTGCTTCGGCAGCGGCAGCGGCTTTGTCGCTGCCGCTGCTCCAGAAGAACCACCCGGAGCGTTGGGGTCAGACGGTGGCAAATGCGCCCCCGAGGCGATGGACTCCCAGTCGTCGCGGTCGGGGCTGTCTCTGACTCCACCAGGGGGCACCAAGTAGTGGCCGGGCATGGACCTGCGTCGAGGCCTTGCCGCCCCCGCTGCCGCTGGTGCTGCTGCACCAACGGGATCGCCGGGGAGGGGCGAGAGGGGTCCGCCTCCACCACCTCCGTTGCCGGAAGAAGACCAGTCGTCGTTTCCGGCTGGGGCGGCGAGGAAACCGACGAGGCCTTTGCGTGCGGCGGAGGCGGCGACTGGGGGAGCCGCGGCTGTGGAAGACATGCGCGTCGCGGCCTTCCTTTTCTTGTGAGGCGTATTTGTGTTTGACGACGAGTGGTGGCCGCTGTGGTGATGATGTCCGTGGTGATGCGAATGGTGATGACTATGTCCTCCCCCTCCTCCTCCTCCATGTCCATAACCGTAACCACCATGCCCCTGAGAATGAGCAGCCGCGTTGTGATGGTGGTGGTAGTGGCGACCCGGCAGCACCAGCGTCGGCGAAGCTATCGAGGACGTCGATACCGGGGACGTGATGGCGGCGGCGGCAGCGGCCTTGTCGAGCAGGGCGAGGGCGGCCTGCATGGCGGCCCAGGACTCGACCTGCCCGCTGGCGGCCTCGGCGACGCAGTCGCACTCGTCCCCGGCCGGGCAGAAGCGCTCGCCCGCGGCGTGCCACTCGGCGAGACAGGCATCGTGCGACGGACAGCCGCAGCCGAGGCAGACGGGGTACAGGGCGTCGACGGGGTCGGCGCAGTATATGCACCGCAGCAGGCCCTGGACGTAGTGGCCGGAGCCTCCGTGGGCGACCTCGCCGGCGGCGGGGCCGCACCGGTCGCAGGTGCCCACGGCGCCGCCGATGGTGGTGCTCCCCGGTGAGTGGGACGGGTGCCGCTGCATGGAGAGTTGGAGGAGGCGCTTCCGGGCGATGGAGGCTGCGACTGCGTTCGCGGTTGTGGTGGTGGTGGTGGTGGTGGTGGTGGTTGTCCCAGTGCGAGCAGCAGGAGTGGCGGGGACGGCGCTGGGGAAGTAGTACTGGAGCGGCTCGAGGTTCGTCTCGTGGATGCGGCAGATGCCGGTGACGTCTAGGCCGAGCCCTGAAGACAGGAGTGCCTCGAGGTCTTTGCGCTTGGCGAGCAAGACGGGGGGCGTCGACGATGTCGTGCCAGATGTCGTCGTCGTCACTGCTGCTGGCGTTACGACGGCCGGCTTGTCTGCCTTCGCCTTCCCCTTGTCTTTATCCTTATCCTTATTCTTTGCGTCTTTGGCCTTGTCGTCTTTGCCTTCTTTGCCTTCTTTGCCTTCTTTGCCTTCTTTGCCTTCTTTGCCTTCTTTGCCTTCTTTGCCTTCTTTGCCTTCTTTGCCTTCTTTGCCTTCTTTGCCTTGTTTGCCTTGTTTGCCTTGTTTGCCTTCTGCACCACCCACTGTACCAGCAGCACCAGCACCTTTCTTTGATGCTTTCTTCGACGTATCAACAGTGGCGGCGGCGGCGTCAGCTGCAGAAAAGGAGGGCTCATGAACGCTGGCTTCCGACACGGCGCCATCTCCCCCGGTTGCACTTCCACCGACTCCGAAGAGGTCCGACGGCCCTGTCTTGCCGACGCCGTCTTCCTCTTCGCGCTTGAGCACATTGAACTTCATGATCTCAAGTCGAGCAAGCGGCTGTCCCCAGATATGGAGCAGCTCTGCATAAGCGTGGCGGTACTTGGCGTGCAACGTTTTGTCCGCCGATCCGAGGAACGGCGTGGCCATCCAGCCGTCGTCGTCAAAGAGACGCTCGTTCACCTGCCGGACCGCCACGTCGACGGCGACCAGTGACATCTCGGGGCCGTCTTCGTCGTCGCTTTCGTCCTCGTCGGCGGCTCGGCTCGTGCCGGCCCCCGCACGACCGCCAGCCGTGGACGACGCCCGTGCAGTTGCCGCAGCGGAAGCAGGAGCTGGGTTCGAGGTCGTGCCGAACACCGTTGACGCGCCCCAGGCGACAGCCGGTGCGATGCTGCTGAGGAAGGTCTCGGAGGGACTGGTCTTTTTGCGGGGTGGGTTTGCACGGGCGGCAGGGGCGGCAGGGGCGGTAGGGGCGGTAGGGGTAGGGCGTCCGGGTGGTGAAGATGAGATGATCCCCTGAAGCGTACGGGGCAGGCTGGCGGCCAGAGCCGACGCGATGGCCGAGTTGGATCGGCGGAAGGCCCGCGTGGTCGGCGAAGTGGAGAGGCTGTGGGTGGCCGACCTGCTGCCCTTGCCGGCCGGCGTCGCCTCGCCCGGTCCGGATCTTTGAGGAGGCGTTTCCCCACACGAAGGTATGTTGGATGCGGGATCCACACGCCAGACCCTGCCACCACCACCGCCGCCCCGACCATCGTCCGAGAAGGACGCAGAGTAGGGCGCCACAGGGGTATGGGAAGTCCGCGGGGTAGTAATGGTCGAGCTGCCCTGGCTTCTTATCATGGCCTGCTGCCAGGTCCGCCACATCTCGGAGTCCGCCGGGAAGTACTCTAGAGAAAATGTGGGCGCCTTCATTGGCAGCGGGGTCTCGGGCTGGGGGAGGAGGTATTTACGGTACGCGACGCTGTCTTCGGCAGACGAAAACGCCCCGAAGACGCAGCTGAGCATGGCCAGCATCTGTATGTCACCCAAATGCTCGAAGTGGGCGAACAGATCGGATATGAAGTCCAGCGCGAATGGATGGAAGCCCCATTTGACTCTCCCCTTAAACTCGATTTCCACCTTGGCCGCTGTCGATGGCGTTGTCGCCGATGGTGGCCGCACTGACAGGCCTGTCGTGGACGGGGGGATGGGAGAGGGAGACGATGAGGAAGGGGTCAAAGAGCCCAGGCCACCGTTGCGAAACCTCGAGGCGGCGGTATGTGCGATCACGAGCACAGACTTTCGTCTCTGCTGCGACGAGTGCTGTGAGTCAGGGGGTAAGAGCTCTGCCAGCTGCAGCGGGATGTCTGAACGGAGAAGTAGTTCGGCGTATCGCCAAATTGCGGCCAGGTCCGAGAGGCTGTGCTTCTCGGCCACACGAGCGTTGTGTTCGCACACCTCGCTGCCGTCACCGAAGATGGCATACTCCTGCGCTATTTGCCGCTTGCAGGGCAGCAGGTTGCGTATATCACGGACCGACATGACACACTTTGGCTTGGGCGGGGCGGCGGACCTTTTCTTACTGCTCGCGCCTGCGCCCATGCCGGTGCCTGTCCCTGTCCCTGTCCCTGTCCCTGTCCCTGTCCCTGTCCCCGTGCCTCCGCCACTTGACCGTACCGAATCGGTCGCGCTCCACGTTTTCTTGAATCTCCTCCCTGGTCGGCGCCAGAAGCCGATCCGGCTCAGGGCTCGCAGCTCCGGATCTGAAGAAGATGACGAGCTTGAGGAGACGGATTCGCTCTCGGAGATCTCAGAGCCATCCGACTCCCCACCGGTGTTGTCATCAGCCGCAGAAGTGCCCTCATCGTCCTCATCCCCGTCTCTACTAGCAGTAGTATCCCGATCGCGATCCCTGCGGCGATGCCTCGGTGGTGGCGAGTCCGGCGCCAGACGCCCGAAGCCAGCGAATCTCGGCCCTTCCCCCCTGCCGCGCTCCTTAGACGCTTCAAGGGGTGGGTTCTGGGCTTTAGCCTTCTCCTCCTTCGTGGGAAAGAAGGTCACCAGCTTGCCATCGCTGGTAAAGCGGGCTCCACAGGTCCGGATGGCAGGTGGCATCTGGACAATAAAGACACCGACACCCAACGCATTGATCGGCTCTGGGGCTATTGTGTTGGGCAGCGCCGGCAGCTCCTGGGACATGGATGCAGAGCCTCCTGGCGGGATGCCGTTATCATCGTCGCTGGAGCTCTCGTCCCCCAGATTACCGCCGCCGAGAAGCAGGTCACTTCCACCGAGGTCGTCGTCTAGATCTCGCACGTTCTTGAAGAACGAAGTGCTACTTTCGAAGTCGACCTCGCCCAGCAGAAACGAGAAGACGACATCGAGGCAGTTCTTCTTGCGCCGGGTGAACTGGCTCGCAAGCTGCTGCACATTACGCTCGATGCGGGCGTGCGTCTCCGCCGGCATGAAGGAGCTCTTCTCGATGAAAAACTTGGGTGCCCGCGAGGACTTGGTCGGATAGCCGTCCGGAATATCCACCTTGATCTTGATCCAGATGTTGTCACCGTCCGCTCCCCAGGGCCCCTTGAGACTGGCGTTCAGCATCAGGTTGTCCATGTCGATATGCTCAAGCTTGACGTTGGGCAGCTGGCGGCTGATACGCACGAACTCGTCCTGTATGGTCTCGGGCTCCGCCCAGTCGTCGTCGTGGTAGTAGCCCCGGCCCAAGAAAGGGTCATCGTCGATCTTGGTGGACGATTCCGATCGCTTCAGCAGTATTGTATCGGAGAAGCCGCCCTTGCGCTTGTTCATGGTCACGCCCCTCATCCAGCCAATCTGGATCTGCCCCTTGTTTGCGGACTTGGACGCAGTCTTGGCCTTCATCGACGGCGGCCGCCAGGTAGCTAGCGTCTTATAATATGGCGTCTGGATCCCCGTCGAGAGCACGCTTCGCCGCAGCCCACCGCCGCTACTGCTTGGCCGGGGATCGGTCATCGTGGGCGTCTTTCTATCGCGGTGGGCGCCGTCGTCGACGGTACGAAACGTCTTGTAGTTCGCGCCCCTTCGAGTGACGATCAACCCTGGCTTCACGGGTCTGCCCTTGACGTAGCCGACGGACTCGAGCACATCAGGTTCGACCTTCTTGACACGGAGCTCCTTGTCCTCGCCCCACGAGACCAGCTGGAATTCGCGGCTGTCGAGACCCTCGTCAGTGATGGAGCCGCGACCCCGCCAGAGGAACTCCTTCACTTTGTGGTTTCCATGGCCAGAAAAAACTGCCACTGGGTCCGTCTTGGAATCGGTCGACTGGCTGGACTCGTGAGGGAAGGCCAAGCTGCCAGAGTGGTCATCGTAGAGGTATAGATTCCCGGGTTCGGTCTGGGGCATCGCGAGCACACCGCTTCCAAATGGGGTGTGGCGGGCACGCCAGACAGGGAAGTCGGTGCGGATGATGCGTTCAGGGACATCGTCGCTGGTGGCATAGTCCCAGAATTTGATGCTCCGGTCCAGCGAGCAGGTCGCGACAGCTGTTGACCTGGTGCGGTTCCAGTCCAAGCCATAGATCTTGGAGTGATGGGCGATGATGGTCCTCAACGGCGCGGAGGGTCGACGGTCATCCCACACGTGTAGTTGGCGGTCGTGTGACGAGGCGAGCACGTGCGGGTCCTGGCGGTTGAACTTGACCTGCGTGGCGCCCGCTGTCCAGTCGATGAACGAGAGGGCGGGCTTCTGTGGACGGCGCAGGTCCCAGTAGTGAACGTAACCATCAACGGCGCAGGTGGCCAGAAGGTCCGGGTGGTGGGCAGAGAAGTTGATGTCCGTGATGGCGCGGCTGTGTGCCTGGAGAGAATGCTCCACGGGGCCGGCGGCCGAGTCCTCTCGGAAGTTGAGGTTCCAGACCAGACACCGGTGATTCGCTGTCGATGCAACCCAGTAGTCCCGAGCCGCAAAAGGCGACCACTGCACATCCACCACAAGCCACGGCAACCCTCGACTGCTCAGGCGCCGGGGTGGGCTGTACGGCGAGTCAAGGTCGACAATGGCGAGGCCCTCAGGTCTACCGGCAGTGTAGGTAGGTACCTAATCAGTAAAGGTCGTAGCACGGAAGTATGGGCCAGGTAGATATAAGATGGGAGGGATGGAAAAGGGGGCGGGTCAGGGTCAGGGCAGGGCGGCTCACGATGCGAGTGCGACATCTCGGCCAGAAGGTGAGATGGTCGCAGAACCCACGAGACCCTCCACATGAATAGTCCAATCGGCATCGAAGCTCTCGCTTTCAAAAGCGGACTTGATGATTTTCCCCTTCTTAGGGGGCTCCGTCTGTTGGTCATATGTGGAGGACATTTTCGAGGATTCGTGTATCGGCTCTAGCCTCACTTGCTGGAGCCACATCGCGGCACTGTAGTTGAGGTCGTGAGAGCAGAGGAGGCCATCACGAATCAAGTCCCATCACTGCCTCTCCTGAACACGGACTCGAGATGCGATATGAATTATGAAGACGATAAGCAGAACAAGAGTCGTGAATTCGACGGATGAGACTGGCTGGTAAATGAGGCGAATCACGCACACTCTCAAAAGCTTTGTCTCCACTTGGGCTGAGGCACTTCTGGTTTGCCAAGCACCCCAGCTGAGTTAGTCAGCATCGCCCTACCACAGTAGCTCAGGCCATCTTAACTCCGCTCAAGATGATGCTCGCTCAACCGCCCACTCTGTGGGAATGGACGCCAACCGTCCCTTATTTAACTCACTCGAGGTCGTTTTCTAGAAGGGCCTAATAAACATGATGCAGCCTTTGTCTGAGCAGTGTGAAACAAAAGGCATTCTTCTAGCGCTCTTCAAGTTCCATACCAATCAACCTGCAAACGCAAAAAGCAAAAACAGTCCAGATCCCTAGCGGCCCAGAAAGGGACCGACCCTCCCTCCTCGCGCAGGCTTCAGTGTTGACGATAGAATGCCTGCCCCCCACCAGGCAAGGCTTGTCTTGGGCTCAAGATTGGATAATAACGGGGGAAATAAATACGTAAATATATACGTAATTTTATCGATAAAAAAGCGATGATATAAAGCTTTTTGTCCGGAAGCGTCCAGTTTTTTCAAATTTAGAAAAATACATTAACCTGTTCCCCTAAGATCGTAACGATTGATATCTCCTAAATCAGGCTCCTACAAAAACAACACAAGAATCTCCCACCAAGCTAACAACTGAATACGGATATCTCGAGCCGCTATTCCTCTAGAAGCGAGGCACGCTGGTTTTTCCAGAAATCGAGGGCCTCGATGACGTCCTGGCCGGGTTCGTCCTCGTAGGCGAAGATGATCTATGAGGTTGTAGTGGTAGTGGCACATGTGTCAGCTTGGGAGTTCGCTCAGTGGCAATCAAAGGAGGAAGGACAGGGCTTGTGGGGGAGGGGATGGGGGGGACAGCGAGAGAATGATCAGAAGAAGAAAAAAAACTCACCTCATGCGTACTGCTATGCAGCATCCTAATATTCCTATGCGGCACGATATGCACCGCCCCAGAATCAATATGCCTCAGCTCGATGAAGTTCGGCTCGAACGCCAAGATCCACGGGTAGCTGAGCGCGAAGCTCTGGGGCGTCCCCTCCCAGTCGATTCGCCACTCCGGGCGCGCCCTCCAGCCGTTCCTGTTGACGAAGAAGGAGAACTCGGAGTAGTTCAGCAAGAACTCGCCGTTGAGCCGCTCGATGTGGATCGGCTTCACCCCCTCCTTGCGCGCCACGAAGTCGAGCGACGTGTCCGCCTCGTCGAGCAGGCTCTGCGTCTCGAGCGTCTCGAGCGCGACGACCGTGAAGCCCCTCGCGCAGGCGACGCACAGCTTCGACTTGAGGAAGTGCACCGACGAGGACTCCGTCGGGATGTAGAACTCCTTGAACGGCTTGAGCTCGTCCTGGCCCGCGTTGAACATCTTGCCGAGGCCCTTCTGCTTGCGCGTCTTGGAGATGGCGTCGTTGGGCTCGAACACCTTGATGGTGGTCGACAGCGTCGACGGCTTGACGCAGCACACAAGGTGGCGGCCCAGGCAGATGCCCGTCCGGAAGAAGCTGCAGTGGTTCTGGATCTTGCGGCCCTTTTTGGAGGACACGGGCTCTGCCGGGTCGAGCGCCGACAGGGGGAAGCTGTAGAGCGTCTTGCTGGCCAGCACCAGCAGGAGCTGGTACTCCTCCAGCACGTCGACTTGCGTGACGTTGGTGCTTTCGATGACACGCCGCGGCTGTGTGCGCGATTTGCGGTCCGAGACGTAGATGCCGTTGTCGGTTCCGTAGACGAGTTTCCGTCCACCATCTGTCATGCAGAAGAACCATGTTAGTGGAGATAAGGGAAAAAAAGAGATAAAATGACAGAACTAAGGAAGGTACTGACCGAACGGTGTGACGCAGTTGACCTTGTTGGCGCTCCCAAAGAACCCGGCCGAGATGACGGTCATGTTGAGGAAGTCTGCACGGGCCCTGAGCCGCTGCTGGGCGGTGTCAATGAACTCGAGCCACTTTTGGCGGGCAGTCTGGTTGGCCGCATACAGCGTGAGCTCGTACCCGGCCTTGCCCAGATGTCGGAAGGTGATTGGCCAGCCTTCGCCCTTCTTGGAGTCTGTGTTGGTCCGCAGCGCTGGTAGTATGCTAGACGACGAGCGCTTGACGGTACCCTGCTGTGGGATAACCTCCTCCATCTCCTTGATAGATAAGAGCTCGAGGGGGATTGGCTGTTGGTGAGGGGCGGAAGGAAAGACAGTGTTAGCTACATCATAGGCTCATAGCACATAGGCGCCTATTTAGGTAAGAAGGAAGGGTCTGATGTAGGTAATGAGAAGCGAAGTGGAAAGGAGAGGGGGAAAAAAAAAGGGAGATCGGGGGAAACAAACCCTGCGATAAGCCTTGGTCTCCTCGTTCTTCCCGACTTGCTTCGTGCGCGCGAGCAGCACGGCGTGGTCGAACAAGAATGCCGTGATGTCGGCCTGCTCGGTCGGCGACTTCTTCAGCTGGCTCTTGAAGACGAGCTCGCGCCCTTCCTCGGTCAGCTTCAGGTCGACCCTCTCGTTGGGCCGGAACCTGAGCTGCTCGTTCAGCCGGCGGAGGTTGAAGCGGTTCTCGGCCTTTCCGGACTCGGCGTTGACGCGCGTCAGCAGCGCGCGGATCAGGCTCAGCACCTTGGGGATGTCCTCCTTGTCCGGGTTGCCCGGCTCCGTGTACTTGAGCACGTTCTCCAGCAGCAGCGGGTACCTGGCCAGTCGCGTCGTCGGCTTGGTCAGGTAGCCGTTCAGCTCGAGCTTGCGAGACTCCTTGCGCCGCTCGATCTCGTCGACGAACCGGCCGAACTGCGCGTTGACCGTCCTCTCGTTCTCGAACTCGAACTTGGCCTCGAGCTGCTTGGCGCCGTACAGGATGAAGGGCTCGAACTGGGGCACGAATTCGAGGAAGATGTCGCCCACGTTGTTCACGATCGGGTTCCGCTGCTGGCGGTCGGTCAGCGACTTGGCGAAGCGCGAGCTGACGGTGTGGATCGCCGGGTGGTCGATGATGTTGCTGAAGATGTTGCGCACGACGCGCTCCTTGCGGGCTGGAGGCAGCGGTGAGCCCTTTGACCTCAGAGGAATGATCCAGAAGTCGCGGAGGTACTCGAGGTCCTTGACGAAGTCGCGTTCGGTGTAGCACAGCTCCGAGATGACCTCCTGGCGCTTCTTTTCGCGGTCGCTCACGCTGTCGGCCACGTCCTTGGGCACCGTGTTCACCCAGAGCTTCTGCTCGTCGGCGACATCGACGTCATCCTCGTTCATGGCCGGACCCTCCTGCGTCTTAAGCCCAGCTCCGATCTTGAGGTTCAGCCGCGAGACCTGCTCAAGACGGCGAGGGCACGCGATGCTGTAGCATAGCTGGTCTCGGGTGCATGTGGGCGAGTAGCATTCCGATAGCAACACAAACACGCCGTTCACGGACGGCTTCTCCTCCGGCTCTTCCGTAAGCGTTTCCCGGAACTGGTACATCTCGGACTGCGAGTCGCGGAGACGGTGCTCGTACGTCACATCATGGAAGAACTTCTGCGCGTCGAGCGCTCGGCCCAGTAACAGGGCAAGGTTTCGGTCTGTGGTGCGGATGATGTACGAAAGGACGTCGACGGCCTCAGCTCCGCTGAAGGCACTCTTGTATGCCAGACCGTTTTTGGTCCTGTCGCCGGTAATGATCTTTTGTCTGAAGCACTCGGCCACCCGTGACAGCAGCGCCGGGTACACGATCGGAGGACGAATCTTCGCCGTCGGGGGCCGTTCGCTGTCGATCGATCGGGCGACTGAGGGCCGGTGCACTAGCGTCTGCGAGTCGGCACGCTCACTAGGCGACACCGACGGTGCGATGGTGGATGCCATGGACATGGTCCTCTGGCTGTCCATGGTGTTGGTGCCGGCGCCGCCGCCGGTCGAGGATGCGATGCTGGTCGTCCTTGTCTGAGAACCCGGAGCTGGAGGGTATCCGTTCGGGTAGCCATTCGACTGTGCTGGCGGTTGCTGCCTCGGCGAGCCTTCGTTCGGGTTTGGCGTGGCGCCGGGGCCTCGGCGGTTCGGTATTACGCGTCCGCTCATGGTCTGATGTGCGTCCCGTTCGTGTGAAGGGTAGCCTCCAGTCATGGACATGGCCCTATCGTCGTGTCTGTCCGGGACGACTCGCCCTTGCGCCGTGGTCCGGGCGGAGTGCGGGCCGTTCGGATTTGGCGGGCTCATGTTGTACTGGGCGTGTCGGAAGCCGCTCGCCGGCGCCGGTGACTGTTGGCTGCTGTAGGTGTTTGGCGGGGGCCGATACATCGGCTGTCTTGGCACGCTCGCGAGTGACTGTGTCCTGTACGGGTCTGAGTTCATGGCAGCCGGCGGCATGCCGCCTCTGTCTTCCCTGCCGCCCCCCGGTGGACCTCCCATGCCTCCCATGCCTCCCATGCCTCCCATGCCTCCTCCCATAGGCCCTCCTGGCCCCGGCCCTCCTCCCTGATAGAACCGTTGGGCAGGTGGCCTCATGTTGCTGTAGCCGTTTGATGGTGGAGGCGGTCGGGAGTCCATGCGGGGAGGCAGCTGGCCAGGATGGCCGGGATATCGTCGCGCGTGCTGCTGCTGCTGCAGGTACTGAGCCTGCGGGGAGTGCATCTGCTGCCCCGGCGGTGGCGGTCGTTGGTTTGGATAGTAGCTGTTTGGCATCGGCCCGGGTCCGCCGTCCATCGGCCTGCTCCGTGGGGACAACGGTTGTTCGCCGCCATACGACATGGGATTCGGGGGCGGTCGTGGAGGAGGAGGCCGCTGCATGCCTCCTCCCATCGTCTGGGTGCGACCCTGCTGCTGCTGCATCATCATATCGGGCGGTGGCATGGACGACGAGGTCATCGTGTGCGATCGACCAGGACCGGGGGCGGCGCCGAAGATGTTCGAAAAGGCGGCTTCTCGCTGGTAGTTGGACGAATGGCCGTACGAGTCCTGCTGTCGTTGACCGGGGCCGGGCCGCCGGTCTTGTTGATAGTCTTGCATCTTGGTGTTCGGCGACTGTTGGCGGCGGGCAGCCTGGGAAGACACGAAACCAACTTGTTATCATGCGGTTCGTTCGATTCGTGATGGCTTCACGGCCATCTACGGCATGTGTGGCTAAATGGCTATGGGATGGTCGGAATGGCTTGGATCTTGGATGGCAACGGGGGCCCGAAATCGCAGACAGAGATGTATGCAGTCGTCGAGCGTTGCAACGGGACATACAAAAAAACACTCACCTTGTGATGGTTGATCTGGTGGTGCTAGCGGTGGGAATCGGCAGAGGAGCGGCGCTCGCAGCCAACAACAGAGATAAGAAATACTACTGGCAGAATCTTGATGAGCCCGGCGGTGGGTGTTCGATGTTTCGCTGGAGAATTTGGCTGACTCGGACTGGCTTTGGGAGGATGAGGGGGCCACTACGCGGAAAAACAGAATTGCACAGCGCCGTAACGCACTGTTCCAGCGGGCCTAGCAGCGGGCGATCGATGCGGTGCTTGTTGTGGGAGGTGACCTGCTTCCCCTTTTTTTTTTCTCGCCCGTGCAAACACGCCTAACACCCTAACGCCCCTACATACAATCACAATGGAGACCACACCCGTGTCAGTTGCTTGCCAAAGACTTCCTTCATCAATTCGATTCATTCAGACATTCAGACGGGAGGTCCACACACAGCACCGCCAGCTGCCCGCTTGTATGCTTGCACGGAAGCCTAGTTGTGGCCGGAGGGACTGTGACAGCCAAACGGTTACCTGCGTCGGCCACAAGTGGTCACACCCCGGCCGGCTGTTCCAGCTTCCCAGTTTCTGTCCAACGCAGTATCTTCGTTCCAAGGCCCGATGAGATTCCACGAAAAAAAAACCAGATGCAACACCTCCTTTTTGTCCCTCCCTCCCGTCGAGCTGCGGGTCTGCTCGGTCGTGCGCGTGATCACGACGACTGGTGCCGGAGTGATAACAACGTATGATCGAATGGGAGAATAGGGGACCACGGGCTGCCAGAGGGAAGACCGACAGCAAACATGCCGATGTTGAAGAGCCGCCCTCCCTCCCAACTAACTGCGCACCAAGTTATCCACCAGGCAGGGCAGGGGCCGTTTTGGGCCGCAACAATTAGTACTGTAGTAGTTACGAAACCGTCCCGACTCTTTCTTCTCTCTCTGGCATGCTGTGCTTCGTAAACATCAACCCAGAAACAGAGTGAACACGAGCCTCCAAATCTGCCCGCCCACAAAGGATTTTTCAATATTTTGTCGTATTGATGAGGATTGCGCGGCATGTTAGCATTTTCCTAGCGCGCCCACTGTCATCATCATCCATCGAGACGTGCCAAGGCATGCGGGGGGGTGTGGTCCAGTCACGTGATTTGGGCGGTGCGCCAACTGTAGCAAGCAACCAACCGATCGATACGGAGCTGCCAGCTTCGGCTGTTGCATCACTGCCCGTCAACCATCACCACAACCACCACCCGCATCAGCGCAGACCGACCAGGGAAAGCTGGTTTTGCTGCTCAACTCCCGAATCACAAGGCACGCTGCCATCTGCCATTTCTTCCTCCAAAGATGTCGATGCCTGCGGATTCGGAGCTCGCTCCGAAGTTTGCGCCTTTCTTCGGAATGGTATGTCTGCCTGGTCTTACTGTGCTGGCGAAAACACCCTGCGTGGACACCTCTCTCCAGAGTTTGAAGCCGGCCAAATTGCTAACTCGAATTGTCTTTCGTTCCACCTAGGCCGGTATCGCATCTGCCATGATCTTCGGCAGTATGTGCTCGTCCTTGTCCTCGCCCTCGCCCTCGCCATCCTTCATCATCGAAGCTCGGCTCGACTCTCCGAAATTAACGATCATCGATGGCTAACTCGTCCGTAACAATCTCACAGGCATGGGTGCGGCATACGGGACCGCGAAGTCTGGAATTGGCATCGCCGGCGTGGGGACGTTCAGGCCAGACTTGATCATGAAGGTACGTTCGTCCGTGTTCCCGTTTTCCAGCCTGTGTCTTGCTGTCCGCCGTCGATGGTCCAGGAGTCCGATTTGTGACAACCCTCTTACTAACCTTCAATGATTCCAGTGCCTCGTCCCCGTGATCATGAGCGGCATCATCGCAGTCTACGCGCTCGTCGTGTCCGTCCTGATCGCACAGGACCTCGACCCCCAGGCATCCTACCCCTTGTTCACCGGGTTCATGCACCTGGCATGCGGCCTTTCGGTCGGCCTGACAGGCCTCGCGGCGGGATATTGCATCGGCATTGTTGGTGACAAGGGCGTCAGAGCGTACATGGAGCAGTCGAGGGTGTTCGTCGGGATGATCTTGATTCTGATCTTCGGGGAGGTGCTAGGTCTCTACGGGTGAGTCCCGTCTTTTTCCCTATCTCCCACCCGCCTGTTCGTGCCTGAACATATTATATAAAAGCATTCCTACACGCGCGTGTACTAACCGTCGTTGTGTATCGCTGCTTAGGCTCATCGTAGCCCTGATTCTCAACACCAAGAGCAAGGGCTGAAGGCTGTTGGCGGAATGCGCGCTGCATTCGCTCGTCATACTTCGATAACCAGCATCGTCAATACTGCCTCTGACCACCACAAGGCGACCCAACACAACTCCGAGTTTTGAATATTGTATCTCGGATACTCTTGCTGTATTATGAATGGCATTCATCATCTGGCCCGGCGTTTTGGTAGTGTAACATATCTTGTTCACGTAGAATTTCAAGGATAAGGAGGATTTGTTCGTTCTGATGGGCTCGGTCTC
The DNA here is from genome assembly GCA_003049485.1 of Ophioceras dolichostomum. NCBI lineage: Eukaryota > Fungi > Ascomycota > Sordariomycetes > Magnaporthales > Ophioceraceae > Ophioceras > Ophioceras dolichostomum. The sequence goes on from PYST01000533.1 coordinate 14,235, forward strand.
CCAATGCGGTGGATGAATGGTCTAGATGCTGCTTCTCGGCCGTCACAAGTCGTACTATTCGTGCTATCCATGTGCTAGATACTAGGCCTATCTTCAACGGTGGCACTTGTGGCCTCATGATACTACCCATGTACAGACAAAAGAAGATAAATTTGAATAGAGTATGTAGAAGCCAAGCGGCCTATGTTTCAAGATGTCCAGTTGAAGTCAAAGATACTAGCCATAACAGCCTCCAGGCTTTCAGGTATAGTGATAATCCAGAAATACCAGTCTATGGGAGGCCGTTTCATGAAGAGAAATGAGAGAAAGAAAAAAAAACGCCAGGCACACAAAGATTCCCACGTAAATGCCAATAAGTGCGGCCGTTACCATGATCGTAGAGACAATGGAGGAGAGGAGAACTCGGTCTGGGTGCAGAGTGGCGCGGGCGGGAGGTACTGTGGTCGCCTTACAACGTTGGAAGGCAGGTAGAGCAAGCATCATCAAAACTGAATGACAAAGAAAAGGAGAAACCCGTGACTGAGCGGCGGTTCTGTCTCATTGACAACATCAGCGCAGAGCAAACCGCCTGGCCCGCCTTCCTCGCGTCTCTGTTTCGCGACGGGTTCGAGCTACGCTCCTCTCGCGGTCGTCCCAGTCCTTCATTTGCACTGTTTTTGTCATTGTCGTCATCGTTGTCAGCCACATCGTTTCTTCAAGGACAAGGCCATGAGGAGAAAGAAGGGAGCACCAAAAAAGAAAATCAAGACGAGGCGACGGGAGGCGGAGGAGCCGAGCTTGGACCAACAGGGATGGGGATCCATGGAAGAACGAAACTTTGAAACAGGATGACAACCTCCAAGAATAAAAAAATAGAGCAAACGACGAGACGAAAAGGAAAAGAACAACGGCGAAAAAAAAAAGCTTACACAGGAAAATATCCCACCGCCTATCCTCCATCTGCAGAATGGCATCCCCATTCTCCCTCGCCAACCTCTCGGCCTTGGCCTTGCGCGCCGCCTCCTCACCGACGAGGTAAGGGTCCTCGAGCGGACGCGGGCGCTCGGCCTCGGGCGACTCGCTGACGCTGTCGAGCACAGAGCCGCGTCGGGGCGCCGAGAACGACGACGACGCCTCCGCAGCGGCGGCAGCGGCGGCCGAGGTGACGCGCCGGCGCGCCACGTTCTGGTAGTGCCGGACGGCGGGGTTGTTTGCCGTCATGGACCACGGCGGGATGCGGAACGCGAGGAGCTCCGGCAGGTCGGTCGTCGCGCGGTGGCCTGCGGGCGGCAGCGGGGGCAGGCCGATGCGGGTCGTGGTCGGGTGGACGGTGGAGGCGCTGGGGTCTGCGGCGGCGAGGAGGAGGCTGGTGTGGCTGCTGTGGGGTGCAGGCCCGGGAGCGCGGTGGTGTTCCGTGACGGCGAGAGTCGGTACTGCCGGGTCACGGGGGGAGTATGCCGGGATTGGCTCGCTGTTCGGTACGGTCGAGTGGTACGACGGCGCTTCCGAAACTGCGAGGTCGGAGGCTCGCGTTAGGACAGCTGTGGGCATGGGCTGATCTTCTGGGCAGTCGACGGGCGAGTGTGCCGGTGCCTGGCCCCGCCTGACAGCTCGGCCGACGTGATCACGCCAGACTGACTCCGATCTCGGGCCCGACTGTGCGCGACTGTGGAGGCAGAGGAGAGCTAGAGAATCGGGGCCGTGGGGAAAAGTCGGGGAGGTACTGACCATACGAGGGGGCTGCCGAGCGGATGGATGCGGTCTCGAAATCCTCGGCGCTCAACGCGTCGATGTTGGCGACGATCCGAGGACCGATGATATTGTGAGCCGTGGTCGGCATGGTGGCGGCTGGTGGCGTGGGAGCTGGAGCTGCTGGTTTTGCTGCCGGAAGCTCGAAGCTTGTACCGGCAAGCGTGGGGGGTTGATGGAACACTGCCGGATCAGCTCTGATAAGATGTCGATAGGGCAGGTAAGGGTGCGACCGGCATGCGCGGAGGAGCTGTCGGAGCTTGGTAGTTGGTGCTATCGAGACAAAGAATAAGAAGAGGAGGACAAGGAGGAGCGATCTTTCAACGACCCCAGCATCTGGCTGCTCCAAGAACGAAAAGCACTACCCCGCGTTGAATCTCGAATGTGCTGACAGCAGGGGATAGGAGCAAGACGGCCGCTCTTTTATTCACCAGCCAAGAAGATCGCGCGACAACATATGATGTGGAACGTGCCGCCACTTCTACACCACGTTAACGACAAAATCCCACGAAACGAAACGAAACGGGTCGAACAAAACCCCGCCCGCACACGCCAGACGAAGATCGCCAACTCAGACTTGGCCCAGTGTTATCGGTCGAGCCCGACGGAAACTAAGACAACAAGGGGTGTCACGGGTCGGACAAGACCGACCGGTTTGGCTGCCGAGAGACCAGTGAACACCGGAGGCGGGGAGGGTTCGCTAACAGAGACAAGTCGATGTAGGGATGGACGGATCGGACAGGATGGGATGAAAAACGAATGGGCGCGTGTGTGAGTGTAAGTACCTACCTACGTGTCAGAGGGCTTCAGACTAACACAGACGTGTAACGGTTTTTGCCTAACGATGATACCCGCGCTGGACGTGTGGCACGTGAGGTCATTCATCGACAGGTAGGTGGAGGGTTGCTAGTCGGCATGTGCCAGACCAGACGCGTTCCAGCTGTGCACTAATGTGAACTAGGTGATTGCTTGGGGTACTACCACTAGCAAGTCGGTGAAAGGGTAAGGTTTCCTTGAAAAGATCGTAAAAGGGAAAAGAAAGGAGGGACATGCGACCAAGACTCCAAAAATGCGATAACCCCAAAACAGCAGAGGGAGTGGAAGGGAAAGAGGGTGTGAAGGAGGTGGGATGGGCGAGTGACCTTCACAACGATTGGAACAAAAAGAAGCTCAGGAGGGGAGGGGAGAGAGTTGGATGCGGGAAGGGCGCCGGTCCCATAAGTACCGCGAGTTGGGAGACTCTCAGAGCGACCCGATGAGGCTGCTAGATACAACCCCAGTGATCCGCTGCTGGAACCATGACGATGATGACTCCTCTTGGCACGATCCGCTTCTTTTTCTCACTCCTCTTCGACCCTGTCGTGTCCAGCAAGGTATGTGTGCCCAGATACGCCTAGATGATAGCTCATCCAGCCAGTCGGAATAAGTCGCTTGGGTCGGGAATATGAGAGAAGGTGTGAGGGCTTTCTCTTTCGGGGACGCCCAGAATCCGCGGCCCGGCAGCCACCGCAGCGCGGGGTTCTTCGAAGCACTGCCTAGGTACACAGTACGGTACGAGGGTACCTACCACACACCAAAGATTCTATCGTTTATGGACTGCGCGGAGTTGGTCATTTTTTTCTGGATTGTCGAAGACGCAATGCAATGGTCTGTTTGTTCCTTTTCCCTCACGTCTAACAGGCTCTGGCAGCCCGCAAAACGGCCCCCCCCCCCCAGGCCACGTTATCGGACGCTGCGGGATAGCGGGGTCAACGCCCGCAGGATTGCAGCAAGATGACGGAACCTTGTGCCGCGCCGGTTAGGAAACAACGCCGTAGATGCAGTCTGGCCTTCTAGACTTGGAATAGAGTTCCACGCACCGTCAATCCCCCTTCCACCAACCTGTCTGTTGTTCAGCCTCTGCCCCTCTTCTGCCACTCTGCCCCTTTTCCCCGGGCTCCTCCTCCGTCATTGCTGTGCTGGTGAATGTTGGCGTTAGCCATCATGAGGTAGGTCCCGAGTCTTTTTCTGTCCCCTGCTCCTCTGGGCGAGGGGTAAGCTGGCAGGCCAGCCAAAGGTAACCAACCCCATCTCACCCCACCGAAAAGGCCTCATCTTGGCTGCATATGATATCAGGTACCGCACTCATTCCGTCCCGGTGTTAAGGGTGATTGTATTCGTTGTACGCATTCCTGCCTATATATCTTCTACACCTTCCCGTTACATCCGGCCGCTCTTCGAATCCACGATTGATTCCACACGCTGCTGCTGCTCCAGCTGTGGTCGATATTATTGATGGCCGAACAACGCCCCGGAGCCGACCAACCAAACCCACTCACACCTTCTCACTTCCCAAGATAAATCCGAGCGTGCCGGTCGTTGCTAATTCACACCGAAGCACCCCATCCAGAAGCTCTGAACACGGCAGCTACGGTAGCTATCAACCTTTGAAGCTATTGAAGATGTGATGGCCAGCCATCACATTACTTCTGGGGATCTATTTTCGATCAAAATCCCAGGCCCCCAACAGGGCCTGGGGACGGCTGATTAGGAAAAACGGTTGATTAGGA
>PYST01000534.1:0-17212 GCA_003049485.1 Ophioceras dolichostomum
TTACACCTTCCACGTTTTCCAATTCCGTAGCTTGCCTTTGCTAAGGCACAACACATGTTCAATCTATACCATACGTTGTGCCCATGACACCCCTCTTGGAAGCGATTCCGAGATTTCTGATGAGGAGTAACACTGGTACTTCAACCTTCAACGCGGCCTAAGCCGCCAGACGAACCCTCCGTGCGCCTGAAGGCGCGGGGTCGCGTCAACGAACCCCCATTATCCCCTGCAGGGCTTGAGCCCGTACCCAGCCAGGCACGATTCGCCTCTGTCTCCCCTCTGTCCATTTATGTATATTAGCGAGATAGAACGCGCGCCGAGATACCCCCCGGGAGGTTGCTAACGGCCGGCTGTCGAAGCCGGGCCGAGCCCGGCGTTAAATCCTACTACTACTACTACTACTACTACTACTGGCCATTAAACCTCGTCAAATGGGTCGGGTCCTTCACGTCTGACAGGAAGATCACGGTCCGCTTGGAAGATGCTACAACAGGGCCCTTCCAACCGGAATGCGAACTCCCGCAAGGCTCACCTGCCGCCCCAATCCTCTTCATGCTTTATATAGTGTCGGCACTAGGCCCCTCTACCCGCTTCTGCTACGCAGACGACATTCGGATTTGCAACACTGGGCCTTCCCCCGAAGCATGCGTTAAGAAGGCGGCCGAGGAGATCGAAGCGATCCTCCACTGGGGCGAGGAAAACAGCGTCACATTTGACCCAGAGAAAAGCGAGTTAATGCACTTCTCCTGCAGGAAGAATTCCTCGACCCCGCTCATCGTTACGGGGAGGCTCACAATCGCCCAAACACCAGACCCGGCACTCCGATGGCTTGGAGTCTGGTTCGATAAAAAGCTCCGTTTCGGCCCACATGTGAAATACCGGACAACGCAGGCTGAGAAAGTAGTCAGACACCTCCGGAGTTTCTCTAACACCTGCCACGGCCCTCCGGCAGCCGCTCTACGACAAGCAGTTATCACTGTTATACTCCCAATTCTGTTCTATGAAGCAGAAGTCTGGTACGCGGGCCGTACCAAACCGGACTGCAGCAGGGCTCGGCGACCAATAGGCACCCGCCAGGGGCACCTCCTCGACATAACCGACAGGGTGATCAAAAGCTCCCTAAGAGCGGTCCTCCCCGTTTGGAAAACGACTCCAACCGCCGCATTTCATCGAGAAGCAGCCATCCCCCCGGCAGGAGTCCTCTTAGAGGGAATCAGAGCCCGCTTCGCAGCGCGAATCCAAACGGTAGACCCAGGCCACCCCCTAGTCCACCGCGCACGCTACACCCCGGCGAGACGGAACACCAGCCATGGCATTAGAGATGCGGACCGCCCAGACTGCCTCCAAACGAACCTGCAACGCGCCGCCAGGCTCCTCCCGGAAGCCCAACGGCCTCTGCTCCTACTCCAGAAACGATACCCGGCCGAACCCAAACCGTTCGTCACCAATTGGAAGAAGGCAGCGCAAAGGCCTTTACGAAATGGGCTGAGGTGCTGCCTCCGAACGAGGCCATCGTATACTCTGACGGGTCTAAGAACGGGAAAGCAGTTGGGTACGGATACGTCATCGTCAGGGACAAAACCAACATCGGCCAAGGCCAAAGGAGACTCCCAGAACCAGCCGAGGTGTTTGACGGAGAGGCAGTCGGGGCATGGCAGGGCCTAAAGCACGCGCTCCGGCTCACTACAGCCCCCATAGTCCACGTTTGCCTGGACAACAGCTCCGTCGGTGCAGCCTTAAAAGGATACCCAGCAGATAGCTCACAAGAGGCTTTCCGACTCTTCCAAGCTTCCGGAGAAAGCCGCGAGATCCGGGTAAAGTTGGTACCCGGCCACGAAGGGGTGGCAGGAAACGAGGCGGCCGACCAACTGGCCAAGGAAGAGACCAAGCTATCCAGGCCCCCAAAAGAGGCCCCAACGGTCGCAGGGGTTAAAGGAATGGCCAGAAAGCTCAGGAGGAACGCCTGGAACGACTGGTGGAAGGAAGGGACCACCAATCGGTATAAGGAACTAGGGCTCACGGAGGTGCACACCTCCTGCCCCCCAGCACTCTCCCTCCCACGCCGCACCCTCCACCAGCTTATCGCTGCCCGGACCGGCCACGGAGACTTTCAGTGGCACCATGAGAAGTTCGACCACTCCGAAAACTCCCCCTGCTCTTGCGGGGAAGACCGAACCCCAGCGCCCATAGTATATTGCCGTAAGGCACGCCAGCTCCATACTTCCTGGCCTAAGGCCGACCCGGCTCCTGAGAGCAACTGATACGAATACTGGAAACGCTTAATCCAGAAACTGGAGCTGTTTGAGCGCTTCACTAAAACGACCAAATTCTTCACAGAGATATGCCCCTGGAAGAAGGCGCCAATAAGCACATAAACCAAATAATAACCATCCACCACCCGCAAAAGGCTCAAGGACCTCTAAGCGGCTGACTTTCCGGACGCGGCACACCAGTATCGCTCGCTCCCACGACAACCAACCGTCTCCTTCTTCAAGGACAGATATAGCATTAAAACGCCCACAGCAGCCGCCACAGACGGAAGCAACGAAACGCCGAGCGCCAGCCCCGAGCTAATAGGGGGGCGGGAATGCGGCTTGAAGAANTGACAACCAACCATCTCCTTCTTCAAGGACAGATATAGCATTAAAACGCCCACAGCAGCCGCCACAAACGGAAGCAACGAAACGCCGAGCGCCAGCCCCGAGCTAATAGGGGGGCGGGAATGCGGCTTGAAGAACACGTACGCAATGGGGCGCCACGCCCCAGAGCATGATATGCGAGCTATTCCTCGTTCTGTGCTTGTGTTTCCTCTCTTCAACCTCACATTCAAGCACTAGTTCCTTGTATATAGTCGCTCGGTAGTCGCTAGCACGTCTTATGCCCCTCGGGAGGCAGGGATCTCGGGCAGATTCCGACTTCAGACGTTAAATACATCATCATCATCATCATCATCATCATCATCATCATCTTCCAGAAGGAGCGCACCTAGCTAATACACAACGCTCTCTCTTTTCTTTTGTACGTGGCTATTCTACGCGTCACAACCGGGACCGGCCACCGCAGATAGCTAGCGCTCCAGGCTGCGTCTCCTCCGCAACGTAAGCCCGCATTGATGCAGCTTGTTGGACGATCAACAATTCGGGCGCGTGCATGCACGCTTGCTTGTACTCCTCCTCGGAGTTCCAAGCGCATATAGACTGAGCGAGGCGCTCAAATCACCGCGAAATCCAACCCGCACCCCATGCAACACATCGCCGGATGCCTCACAGATGCCCCAGGAACACACACCACCCCATGCGTGGAAATTGGAGTCCAAAACAACCAAGAGCTATAGGCAGGATGCGCTGGGGTATATTAATAGCCTACCTCGTCCTTGCAAAAACACCCCAAATTAAATCGAAAAGTCTTGTCGAGTCCTCCCCTTCTCTCTTTGATAAGCCATAGCTCAATGTATATTGCTCCCCTCCATTAGTCCGGATGAGTTCCTCCCACCTGGAGGTTGTGGATCGCGCCTGTGGCTTCCAAGCCGACGAACTATTACCACTCCCGACATTCACGGTCAACAGTAACCCTTAAGCACCCCATCTTTCCTACGTACGCAGCAACCGAAAGGTATCCGGCTAGCGAAGAGAAGTACCAAACAATCTATGCTTTGCTAGACAAGTACTCCGTCACCAACACCGATGAGGAGGCAAAACGGTTCATGCCATCTGCGGACCTCAGGCGCATTATGACCCAAGACCGCATCCGGCGAGCGCTGCTTGACGAGTGTAGGGTCCGTGACGAGCCTCGGCTTCTCGAGCAACTGTGCTCGACGGTTGCACCCCCAGGACTCCTTCACAATTTCGAGCCATATCGGGTAGAGCCTCGTGATCGGCCGCATGACAAGCTGGGAAACATCGCAATCCTCGCGATTACTCTTTCTGTGCTCCCACCAATGCCCAAGAATGGCGAAAAGGGATCACTCGCTACGGATTCTAGCAAGCGATATCCTGTCTACAAGCGTGTGGCGGGCTCCTTGAATCAAGCTCCGTCCACCTCTGCCTTACCTTTCTATTATTTCTACTCCTCCTTCACTTTCTGTTACAGCATCCCTTGTCTCCGCTCTTGCAGCCAGCAAAGCCTCAAGCCCCTTCTCGCTCCCTGCCTCCTCGTCCGGCTGGGTGCGTTTCCGATTTGACCGCCATATTACGAAGTAATACCATGCGAAGACAGTGACAAACGTGACAAGTAGCCCCATGAGGACGTAGATCCATATCCACTTCGAGACGAGGCTGCCGCCGTCGTCGTTCCAGTTGAAGAACGTCATACTGAAGACGCTCTGTAATGTTTATTTAGTTTTGTTTTTGTGGTTCCAAGTCAGTTAAAAGGGGTTCCAGAGTCGTAAGTTGATGGGGACTCAACCACACAAAGTCGAGCCTGCCCCTACCGCAAAGACAGGGAGCTAACTTACCGCCAAAAACGTCCCAGGGAGGAAAACCATTGTCAGCAGGGCGATAGACCGCATGTGCTTCGAGTCTCGCTTGGTAGCGATGGCTATCTCGACGTTCGTTTCTCCTTGGGCCTTCAGAGAGAGAGATAGTATAGGGTCATTTTTGAGCTGTTAGCATCATGGCGTACTAGTCCCCAGCCGACATGGCTCCATGGTCAGGAGATGACAGTTTTCCAACCTACCCACTGAGTCGCCATCGCCATGCCTTCTACCCGCATGGTGCAGTCCCTGATCCAATCGGCGTATTCGTCCCTAATAGTCGCTATACGCGACTGAATTTTGCGGCCAGCCACCTCGGCGATAGCACCAGCGTCAAGCTGCACGTCGAGTTTCTCCTCATGCTTGCCGCGCCGGAGCACCGCATCGCCCTCGAGCCGACTAGTCGCCATAGATGCGCTGACGACACCCTCCAGCTCAGCAGCGGCCTGCGCCATCCGTGCCAGATGCGTGCCACCCCAGCTCTCTAGTCCGTTTCGTAGGTACGCCGTATCGAGCCAGGCTGTCCGCTTGGCGATATTCCGTTGCTCGGCCTCCTCGTCCTGCCCCCACCAGTCACCCCCACCGCGGTCGGTGGGCACGTTCAGCTCGAAAATACATGTCTCCAGCTTGGCGACACTGGCACGCACGAGCCGCATGTGGCGGTCTCGCTCCAGCTCCGCGAATATACCGGGCATCAGCAGCGGGTGCACTGACTCCGCCCTCACGCGCGAGAGCCTCCGGATGATGTCCTTCTCAATCGTGAAGGGACAGCCATAGAGAATAGCGAACGTCAGTCCCCGGTGCGGGAAATACGTCACTGAAAGTGCCAGATCCATGTCCCACGCATTGGAGGAGCGACAATTGTACACTGTCTCGTTGCTTCCATGGCGTTAGAAATTCAGAGGCTCCCACTCGCCCCGCAAACAACAAGCAACGAGGGGAAACAGAACGACTCGTACAGAACGTCGGGACTGACCATACGCTGGCTGCTCGGCCATCTCAACCATGTCAGCGGAGAACACGGGCACGTCGCTGCGACTGATGGCCCTTGCGATCGAACCGTGTGTGTGGAAGGAGCAGGTGACCCGTCTGAACGTCTCAGACCCAAACGGCAGCATCCTGACCCCCCGACCCCCACCGCCAAGTGCGGTCGCTTGGGCGACATCCGTTGTAGGGGCAGGGCGGGCAGGGGCGACAGGCCCGGCGTGCTCCAAAAATGGTAAGAATGTCCCGGCTCTTGTCTTCTCGTTAGACTTGGGAACCTCCTGCATGACCATTCTTTCCCAGTCCATCGACGAGACTTTGCTGACTCCCCGTATCGCGGGCTCGCCGATTCGCTTGGTGATTCTGCGCGGGTAATTATCAGTAGGTATCTAATTCGGCGACGGGAAACGAATGGAGATCGGAGGTGCTCACAGAAGGATGAGGCCGGAGTCACCATTGCTCTCGATCGATGGGAGTTCCTACACGGGGTGATCTCATCTCAGTAAACCGTCTAGTAATATCCAGGGCGCGTCAATTCCCTAGCCGTCCTCACCTCTTCGAAAAATTCCCGCCATTTATCGTGGTCGTCGGATCTGAGTGATGAAATCTCACTCTCGAACTAATTTTGTGCATCGCGTCCATTTCAGCCATCGAAGTCCCCGAACACGTCCACGTGTCATCGTCGCCTACCGACCTGATTGCTTTCCAACAGCTGCACAATCGTGCTTTCCCCTTGGCCGTATTTGAACACCTTATCCCGATCGTCCTCGCTGAGGCCTATTTCATCATTAGTCCAGTCCATGTTCGCAAGCCGTTTTCTTTCAGGTTTGAGATGGGAATATTCGCAAAAACAAAGGGGCAAACCGGTGCACGCGCTGAAGAAGGGTTGATGGGTCCTAAGCACTGCCTCCGCCAAGTGGCGCCGTGGCGCAGCCCAGCCCTCCCAGCTAAAAGAGCTTTGGAGCCCACAGCCAGGGCGGAAGATATCGCCCGATTCCACAGACAAGGAAGATTGACAGGCAAAAATGCCAAAAACACAATTGCATAGATGAGTAGAAAATTACGCATCGGGTCAATAAATGTCTTTTGAACGCTGATTCTTCACCTCGCCTGCGAATCATAAGTACTCTTCACCTCGCATCTGAATCCCAGGGGTTTTTCGCCTCGCCTCCGAATCATAAGTGGAAAATCTTCCAGCGAACCGCTGTATGTGAGGCGGAATGTCGGGCATTCCAGTGGATGTTCCGCACTTGGGCTCTTGGATGGTGTGACATGTGACACACTGCCCACCATGAGATTGCACACGTCTTATCGTGATCACTTATCGAGATCCAATTGATCTATTTGAGGCAAGTCGGTCGTATCCCGCAAAGCACAATGCGCCTGTGAAATATCTACCTACCTTGCAACAGGTTTACGACCGGAGGAAAATCTGCATCATCACTTTTTTCGCTTCTCCTGGAAGGTCCACTCGGCGGGTGACGACAGTCGCCCCGAGAGGGGCGAGGACCCACGATGCCCGCAAGGTCGATGCCAATGAGCTTCCTTTATGGAGGTTTTGTCATATACCTACTACCCACATCGAGCGGTGAATCGGCCGTAAGCTTTGCTCACAGGTTGCCACTGCACAAGCACGAGACACTGATCGGCATCTTGGAAACGCCCCCAGCGAAACCGGGCCGGTCTGGAATATATCTACCGACATTTCCGCCGGCCACTCTCTCGATTGCTGAGACCAACTCCAGTTCATCATCACCGTCTTTGCTCTCCCCGCCGCGGTGCGTGTGTCGCAGAGCCTCCTGTGTACAACATATGTCCGTCTTGTTGATAGGTCGACGAGATCTCCCGCAGACCGATCCGATCGACCACCGCCTCCAGCTCCGCAGCCCCCGCCGCTGGGGATGTCCGCCCCCAAATCCCGCGATAAATCCCGCCCCAAGTCCGAAAAAGCGGCTCAGCGACCCAAGACGGTCATCATCGAGGCTCGCTACGTTGATGACCAGCCGCTCCAGGCCTTCCTGGCTGCGCTCTTCGGCGTGGGCAAGTGCGAGGTCACAGTAAGCTTCAATTGAGTTTCGGGTCTTTTTGTGGAGGCACTCCACATCGGTTGGCAAAGCAGAGAACAAAGTGGTGGTGGTTGGCCGCGGCTGCCATCATCAGTCCAGGGATCCCATGATTGCTAACCGACCTTATTGAGTGGGCACGAGGTCATTACCAATGCCTCCTTCCAAGAGGTCTGAGGAAGGTAGGCTGATGCTCTCTCTCTCTCTCTCTCTCTCTCTCTCTCTCTCTCTCTCTCTCTCTCCCTCTCCTCTTCGATTGTATCAATCATGTGTTGGTTGTCGCCTGAGAATCGCTGACTCGTTGACACAGAAAGAAGTCGATCTCCTTTGCCAGTACGTTGAACTCGAACGCTACAGCGAAGCGTAGCAGGAGCTGGGCCCTACCGAGTCGGCGTCGTGCAACATAGCGGAATCGGATACGAACGGCGAAACATGCCTGTGCGATGATTTGCGGAAGCCTTACCGTCTTCAGCTCGTCAGCAGTTGATGACTGCTCTTGTTGCAGACGGTGTCAAAATGTCGTGCGGAGTGGTGCCATCACCTGACATTCCGTCATCGCTCGGAGCATCACATCTTCGTCAGGGGTGAGACAACACGCAAGATGGAAGGAGTGCTGTTGCTTGGTCAGCGAAGTGGAGCCCCAGTTATGCATCTGTCCATCCGATTTTGCTTTTTAGCTGCCTAGTACCCAGATTAATGACATACCCTAAGATAGAACGCAAAGCGCCACAATCAGCAAACAGATGCTGAAGCTCATCTCCCCTAGCCCTCCCGTCAGCCCGACTGCACATTCTTATACTCCTCCGGCGTCATACTCTCGCTGCACGCTCCTAAACTCCTCCGCCGTCATACTTTCGGTGCGTCCACCTGTGAAGACCTGGAGGTGCTGTAAATCCTTCGCCATCTGCTCCACCATCTTCAAGGTTTTGGAGTTCACGGGTTGCTCGACGGCCGCCTTCCTTTCGATCTTGAACTGGTTGTCGAAGGGGTGACGCTTCATAAGGTAGTCCTTATCCCTCACGGCCTTGGCGTGCATCGCCTTGACGCGTCGGCTCAAATCGCCCGAGGAGATTCTCTTGTTCGTTGGGGACAGCACGACTACCATCTCATTGTAGATGAGGTGGAGCATATCGTGCAAGTAGTCTGTGCAGTCCGGGTGCCGGTGCAGCTCTTCGATGTACTGGAGGAGGCGTTATCAGCTACTGGGGTAGAGTAATGGTGAAGGGAATCAGGGATTCTCCGTGGAATCAGCAAGCGAACTTAGGAAAACTTACGTCGACTACACTTTCTTTCACCAGAAACACCCTACGCGGCTCTGCTAGCTCTCTCCTCTCTCTCGTTTCACTAGGCCCGCCGTTAATAGTCTGGTCCCCGAGGTCTTGGATATCGAAGTAGATAGTATCCATAGAGCCAGTGATGTAAAGTTTTTTCCTCCTCTCCTTAAACTTCTCCCGGCCACGCGAGCCCTCGAGCAGCCAGCAGACCATTTCGAGCAGAAGACAGCCTAGCGTCCACGTGTCAAATGCCCGGGAGACCTTGCCCCCTTTAACATCGCACTCCGGTGGGCGGTAGCCGGGTGTGTGAGGGATCGACTCGCCAGGTTGATTCGACCTGCTGGCATCGCCGTGGACCTCCGTAAGCCCGAAGTCCGTAATGACCATGGTGTCACGCAGGTTGCCCCGGCGGCTGAACACGAGGATGTTCTCGGGCTTGATATCCCCGTGTCGTCCGAAGGGCTTGTCTGGCAGCAGGGTGCCCGATGGAGGCTCGTGAATGGCGTGCATCGCGTCGACCAAGCCGGCAACCTGCTCAGACACCCAGCGACGATATTCCAGGTCGTCCTTTGGTGGGCTGCCGTTGCTGGCCCAGAACTTGTCGAGGTCGTACTTAGCCCAGGGAAAGATGAAGTTGTACTCTCCGTTCCAGGCGTAGGTGGCGAGAAGTGTGACCAGATGGGGGTGGCTTCTGCCGCTGAACCGCGTCAGCATTCTCACCTCCTTCCGGAACCGGGCTTCGAAGCCGGCCACATCCCTTCCGATCAATGTCTTGATGGCAAAGGATCGGTCTTCTAGCAACATCTGGTGGTATGATATTGTCAGCAGGACGGATAACGAGGGAGGGGTAGCATCTTAGAGGCCGATCCAGGAAGTTGACTAACAGAATCGAGCAGCGGGTGAAAATCGTGGCATGCATCGTGGATCTTCACGCGCATGACTGTAGCGTGGCCGCTCTGCTTGGCATTGCTCTTCTCAATCCATGGAAAAACGATCGTAGGGGGGAGTTCGTAATGCGGTACCGTGCCATCCGTGCCAAGGGCGAAGAAAGGAGGGACCAGTTGCCACTGTTGAGCGGGGAAGGGATCCACGACGGCCAGATTCAGAGCCTTTGTCCGCCCTCCCCTCGACCCCACTAGGCATGGCAGACCCAGGTTTCTCATGTCGCTCTTCAGTGGCAGCTCATCGTCGCCAATACAGCATTCCACAAAGTCTTGGATCGCTCCGCCCCTCCCACAGCGGAGAAGGGTTGCAAAGGTGATGATGTATCCGGGTTGGCGTCCTGGGCCTTGGCCGTCAGGCCAGGATCGAAATGGCTCATAGGTACGCGGGAGGCCGTCGGGCACGATCTTCGAGCTAAGTTCATTCAGCTTATTTTCATCGTGGATGTCGAACTCGTCTCGCAGGGCGCGACGGACCCTAGGACGAGTCATCTCGCTGGCGAGGTGCTTGTATGGCAGGAAGTACGAGGAGGAGTTGCTGAGGGGATCGAAGACGCGGACTGCGAGTATCGAGGTGAAAAGGTTTCCATCTTCCCGATGAGCTTCCTCCCGGAATACATCCACAGGCGGCTCTGGCTGCTCCCGGGGCATTGTGTCAAAACGCTGCAAAACACCCTCAACCTCCACAATTGGGTTTCCAGTCCTATTGTGGGGCGGTTTCGAGGCGGACTCCGTAGCATGTGGACTCATTTTTATTGATGCCAACGAAGCCGACGGAGAATTTGATGCCAATGATCTGCCAGAATGCTGGGGTGTAGGAAAGAGAGAGGCGAAAGTTGGGTGTGAAAATAAGATTGGAATCTGCTGTGTTAGATTCCCGGGCTAGACCCCAGCAACAGACAGTGAAGAGAGCCTTCTAGATTATAGCAGGGTATGAGAGAGATTTTAAACAAGTCTTTTTACTTCCATCATGAACAGGTAGAAAGCGCGGCGGTAATATTCGATACCCCAACCCAAGGTCAAAGAGAATGGACCTTATACGAGTTTGCACCGACGACACTTGCCGCCTCATACAAGCCGCATCGGTTGCTACCGCGCGGTGATTCGGGGAATTTCGTTCTGAAACGGGGTGGGCGGCGGGACGTGGTCAAGGCAGACCAGGCAGAAAGAGGGGACCAGGGGGCTGAGAGCCTAGGGCGTCCTCTCTTAAGCGCCCAATGCAACCCTGAGGAGAGGCTCTGGAGGCAGCAACGTGTGATTAATGCTATGCGCCGTGGGCGGGATGACCTGTGACCCCCAGCTCCGAAAGAGATATGCTCGCGGGCAAGCAGGCGGTGATGAAGTGTACAAATAGGGCAACGTAATCGAGCCTCGCTGTATTCAAGTCCGTGAGAGAAAACATCGCAAGGCAGCTCGGAAGGCGTTATCGGGCGCTTTTATACTGAAGAACACTGCCTTGTCCATAAAGGCCAAAAAAATAGATAAAAAATTGAAATGGTGGAGGCGGGGGTCTTGTCAGCAGGTACATGTGTACTGGTATGCCAACCAGCTGATGCTACGTCCATCACATTCCATTTCAAGCCGACTGGCTCGTTCTCCTCCCTCAATAAACACAAGAACCGGACTGTGGTCCGAAAAGAAGCTTCAACGAGTCTCTGGCTCGAAGTTACGACGAGTATGAGAAATGGAAGTTCTGCATCCGAAGATAGGTTCCCGGAGCCTCAGTCTTGTCGCGTACGAACGGTCTTTGTGGATCCATAATACCACAATGTGGGAGGTGGGCTACGCGAGTCCGTAGTACTCTTTGAGCAGTTTCTCCTAGAGGAAGGGGAGCCAAGAGTCAGTAATAGCTACAAGCACGCACCCCTTCTGGTCAGGTTCGGGACGGTGGTAGTGACTTACGCTGTCCAGCTCGGATGATGAGCTAGTAATCCGATAAGCATCGTGGTGGATCTCAATATCGAAATCCCCGTCCTTGACAAGGGCTTGGACAGCCTTCCAAACAAGTTGTGAATCTGGCATGTACTTTGTCGGCAGTCGCTTGATTTCGTGTCGTCGACCAGCAGGAGCGGGTGCCGGTGCGGGTGGCACAGCCATGGAGCGAGGAGAACGATGCGAGGAAGCCGAGGCGAGAGATTGTAGCGCAAGGATGCACGAGGTGAGACGCAACGAAAGATGGCAGAGAGAATAGGTTAACTCTGGAACTTGGCAATGCTGTCGGTTCGACCGTGACGGTCGTTCAAAGGGCAGCTTGCTCTCCTTTAAAGACAAGACGGCCGATTCCTGCGCCAGTAAGCAGGGCACGAACAATTCCATTCTGAAGAGGCGGCAGAATCACAATACTGCCACAGTTCATTGCCAAAGTCAGCTTTTCAACATGAATTTCTCACATCATCGTCCGTCGCCGACTGTGCGCAACCACTCCAGGCCCTCCAAACCCAAAGCACTGAATCTATTCGTGCTAAGCGCTCCGGGTCAGCCCAATAGATCATAGATCGGAGTGACGACCAGAGGCAGACTCCAGCAGCCCAAGTCAGGCACGCTTTGGGGCGGAACGGCAGGCAGAATGGAGGGGAGAACGCCTGGGTCCGTTCGGGGACAAGGGAGGCAGCCAGGCCGCCCACTGCACGCCCCTTGCCCTTGAACGCGCCACAAGAAATATTGCTTCTCAATGTTCTATTGATGATTGGGTGGGGGGTTGGTGGTAGCGGAATGGCCGCTGCAGCTCAGCCGCTGTTCTGTGGGTGAAGTGTCCCATTCTCCACCCACCCATCCGGGTGAGATATTTTTTTCGGATAGCCTTGCCTCCCAATCGGGTAACCGGTGGAAGACTGCGGGGTTCAGGGGCCAAGATCATCAGGGCGGGATGCGACCATCATGGTCATGGGAGTCGAAGGCCTGCCACTTATTATCGATCCGACGATACCATTCCAGCATCTGGTGGTGGCTGTGGGTGCCAACATGAGTTGTCGCGAGTCCTCCCGGCTTGCACCGATGTTTTAATGATAGAGCGCGCGACCTCTGTGCTTGGCCGTGACCTTCGCATGCTCCATGCGTTTTAAAACCAGGCGACAGGCGCAACCATGCATGTTCTATCAGAAGCGCGCCTCGTCCTTCCAAGAAGTGCTTTTGCAGCCGCTGCCAAGGGGAGGCCCTCGGCAAGACACAAGACCACCCACTGGCTGCAATCGTTTACTTCATTAATTGGAACACGGCGCTGCGACCCTTAACACCTCAGACGTCAGCGTCAACCGTCCCGAGAACGCCTAGCTCCATACACTCGGCCCCAAAAGTCTCTCGCAAGTATCCATTTCCCTTCGGTACCTACCGACTGACCTACCAGCTACCTAAGTAACGTACCTACGTACCTACCACCTACGTAGGTATCTGTCTAGGGGCCGTTAGGTAGGTATCTAGACAACGACAATCATGACAGCATCTCCATTGCCCGAGCGTGAAGCGTCCCTAGCTCGTACTTCAGGCAGCGATCACACTCCCTTGGAAATCCCGTCGAGTATGAGTAATTTGACAGAATCGTCTTCCTATTTCCCGACCGGCTTCTCGCAACCGAGTTCTTCGTTGGACCCCGTTATCACCCCTCTCAGTTCCATCACCTTCTTAACCTCAGACGACCAAGGCGGACATGTAAGTCAAGCCCGTTTCCACGATGAATAACATCAGTTTGTACCTATCAGACGACCGGCAGTTCTCCGCCATTGGTCGAGCCCTATTGCTTCAGCGCTCGTGCAAGCTGACACTGCCCTCATGGGTCGACAATTGCCTAGGACCTGCGCAGCGGGACACGGTCAAGCTCTCTCCTTCTCGACTCTTCCAATTTTGCCAACTCCAGCTTCCTTCGCCCAAGTACCTCTCAGCAAGGTAGTGAGGGATACACCGTCATCAGCGATGCGGGGGACGCGAAGCAGCTCGAGCGAACGGCCCTTGCAACCCCAAGCACAGACTCAGCAGGGGTCGCGCACAACAGTACCAGTGTCGAATCCTCGTTGGAGCTTCTGTCTAGAGGCGTCGGTACCTCATTCCCGGACACGACTGCCGCTAGGCAGGACGTCCGAGCCCTCGGCGACCGAGGCTTCGAGCCAGACGTCAGCAGCGATCACACTGATGATAGGCGGACAACTGAGGACATCAAAGAGAGAATAATAGAGTCCATGGAGCGATCTGTGTGGCCGTCCTCGGCCCGTGCCCTATTCCTGCCGATCGGGGAACTCGACAAAATTGTCACAATGGAATCTGTCGAGGCCAAGCTGCGGGCAACAATTCAGAACGTGGACGCGAAGAAGACTGCCGATGACATCAAGGGGAGGGCGTCCGGCAGACTTCCCGACAGAATCACCACCCGAAGAAGACTTTTCTGTATCCTCGTCCTGATGGATAAGGTGCCCAAAATTCTTGATCTCATCGAAGAGGGCATTTATGACGCCCACCTCCCGTTCGAGGATCGCAAGGGGTTGATGTACAAGAAGCCAGGAGCCGACTGCCTCGTACCTGTGAAGTGTCTGAGGGAATGGGGCACGTCTGATGTCGACCTGTTCAACCTGTACCAATGGCGCTTGCGAGCGCCAATCTTCCAGCTTTTCGAGAGCCCCGAGCCAGTGGATAGTGGCACCCAAGCGAAGGGAAAGGTCAGCGTGGAGATTGTCCACCAGCCTTTTCCAGAGGATACCACTCTCCCATTCATCAGCGACGAGAGGGCCAATAGCGACATTCTGCTCGGCAGCCCGTCTTTCGGCGCCTTCTCTGTGGTACACAAAGTGAAGATACATCGACAGCATCACAGCTACAAAACAGGCGTGAGTGTTCTCCAATTTCCGGCGTCACAATCCTTAACAAGTGACCAGCTACCTCAGCACATCTTTCCGACGCATGGCTGGCTGACCTTTTTTCCGTGGACCCTTTGGCTCCGGCCAGAGCTTGGAGAAGGACAACCCGTTCTTCGCTGTCAAAAAGCTCAAGTCAACACATGACAGGAGGACCGACCTCAAGGACTTCAATGAGGAGGTCAAAAGTCTCAAGCGGGTGATGGAAAAGGGCCACGACAACGTGATCTGCCTGCTTGCCACGTTCGAAATCAACGGGGACTACCATATGATTTTCCCCTGGGCCGAGGCCGACCTCTATTCATTCTGGAGGAATGTTTTCCCGAGGCCTACGGCTCCGCCCCGGGATGCGAAACTCTCTCGATGGCTGGCCAAGGAGTTTTATGGATTGGCGGAGGGCCTGGGGCTAATCCATAACCTCGAGAACAAGTCGGACGATAGCCAGAGGATTTTCGGGAGACACGGCGACATTAAGCCGCGTAACATCCTCTGGTTCCCGGGGCCTTCGGGTGGCATGGGATTGCTGAAGATTGCCGACCTTGGGTTCACCAGCTTCCACTCCGAGAGGTCGAGACACATACAAGCCGACAAGGCCGGCAACTCGCCCAGCTACCGGGCACCCGAGTATGATTTGAAGCCGAAGACGGTAACGGGGCAAGCCGACATATGGTCGATGGGCTGCGTGCTCCTCGAATGCATCGTGTGGTACTACAATGGGTGGCAGGGAGTCGAAGCTTTCTCCGACGCTCGGGTCGAATGCGAGACGCTGCTACCAAAGGTCAAGGAGGACAGCTTCTTCACCACGATGAGCTATAGCCCGTCGGTTGGTGAAAAGCGGGCGGGTTCGGGACGTTCCCTTACCTTTCGCCCGACGGTCAAAAGCAGCGTAGCGAATGTAGGTCCAGAGATCCGGTCCAAACCAACCACCGGGTTGGCTTTTCCCCTCCGCCTGAATGATGATTCACCCCCCAGCACTCACACCCCGTGCTAACGCCAATCATTCCCGCCTGCTTCTGGCTCCAGGAAATCCAGCGCTTGAAGCAAGACGACAACTGCAGCCCCTTTTTTAGAGATGTTCTCGGATTCATCGAGCATTCTATGATTCATGTCAACGAGAGCATCCGCGCTAAATCGGGGGAGGTTGTTCGTAAGTTCAAGGGGATACTTGACAACGCTTACCGGAGGAAGGGGTACTGTGTGAGAGATCCCCCAAGCAACTGGTCCACAGGATCTGCCACCTCTTCCCAGGAAGCTGAGAACAACAGCCCATACAGCTCGATGAGCAAGACGATGCGCGACTTTTCCGCGTCTGGCTTGGCGCAGTCGGTAGCCCCCATGGTGGACGCCAGCCGCATGTGCCAGAGCCCCAAACCCATGGCGCCCACACCCCCACCGGGGGCCATGAGCCAGCTCAAGCGAGACAGGTCAGAGGACCCTGCTGGGGTCGGCATCGGTGACCAGGCACAGAGCAAGCGCCACAAGAAAGATGGCGATTTGCCATAACACATCTTTCGGCCTAGCGATGGAAGCATCGTCTTCGGGATGTTATGGCTTCCTGTATTATAATTGTAATATTTAATTACTCGTTTTTCCTTACCTATTTACACCATTTACATAATCACTTTAGATATCTCTTTACGTAATTGCATGTCGAACTCTCTAATGGGAACTAACTGGTAAGATAATGATGATGATGATGAATTTTTAACGTCTGTTGAAAGCGCCGCTAAGCGATTTCCACCTCCCTAGGGTATAAGACGTGCTAGCGACTACCTAATGGCTATAATACAGGATTAAGTTGGGACGGCAGGTGACCTGCCGCGGTAGCTAGCAAACCAAACCCTTTACCTGTGAAGGCGTGGGCATACTTGTAATACAAGCCGCATCCTGGCGCTCTGATTCAGGGTGAGCGGGTTCTCGGACGAGTACAGAGGGCCATGGGTCCAAGTCTAGCTGGCAGAGAGAATAAAACATAAGAGACGGCGTGTAAGCAACCTTGGGGAGACGTGGTAGCGGAGGTGGCAGGCGGGATGTGATGTGAAAGCTGGAGGAGGGCCGTCGCAAGTCCGTTCCTGGTCCTTGCCTTCAGATTGTCCCAGCAGCGTAATTGCTGAGAGGGGAGCCCTGTATAGCGCCCTCATAAGAGTAGTAATGATGATGATGATGATGAATTTTTAACGTCTGTTGAAAGCGCCGCCAAGCGCTTTCCACCTCCCTAGGGTATAAGACGTGCTAGCGACTACCTAATGACTACGATACAGGATAATCATAAGAGTAGTAATTAAAGAGGAAAAGAAGAATGATAAAAGAAATAGTGGTAGGGATTGCGGATCCCCCCTCGAGTAGGCACTGGACCTTTATCTTGGGCAGATGTCCGAGTAAAAACCAGTGGCCTGGACAAATTTTGCAAACAGCTGTGGCACGGCGAGTAGGCGGCGCCAGTATGCATTGCGGTTGAGCTCAGGACTTGGGTCAGCTATAGACCAGACCTTTCGCTTCTTCCAGGCTTTGGAGCACCACACCATGTGCCGGGGTGTTTTGGCGCGGCCGCATGAGCAAGGGCTATAGTCGGTGTGGTTGAATTTGTTGTGATACCACCTGAAGTCTCCATGGCCAGTCCGGGCGGCTAAGAGTTGATGCA
>PYST01000535.1:0-18387 GCA_003049485.1 Ophioceras dolichostomum
CCGAGATACCCCCCGGGAGGTTGCTAACGGCCGGCTGTCGAAGCCGGGCCGAGCCCGGCGTTAAATCCTACTACTACTACTACTACTACACGGTAGACGCGGACAATTAGGTCCTTCTCGAACATCCTGAAGTGAATCGTCCATCCAGATGGTGTAGCGGAGCATTCGAAATCCATCCCGTCTTTGGTGGAAGGGCTTGCCGCCAGTACTGTCGCCCCGAAGAGCTCGCGGTAGGTTGGGTGCGACATGATGGACTCCGGCAGGCCGCCGAAGAGGATGGTGTTAATCCGAAGCTTGCCTGTGAGAAGAGTCCCCACTGAAAATATCTGGAGGTGGTCACGGAACTTTCCAGAAGCAACCCCAGCTCGTCGCTTTTGGACAGGATCGAATCTGAGTGGTTCGGAGGAAGGTCATAAGTGCTGTTGCAGACGAGTGCCATAAATAGAATCCGTAGGTTGAGCTCCATTATTTCGTCTCGATCCATGTTGCTACGTGTTGGCCTTTCGCAAAGCTTGCCCACCCACTGGTGCGATATATGCCTGATGATGACAAAGTTCGAAGGCAGGCTTCATCGACACCTAGCGAGGGAGACAGCGATAGCACCCGAGCAGTGAGGCTACTGAGAGTGGCTAATGCATTCGTGAACTCCCAGCTTTTCGAAACCTTTCCCAGCGCAAGATCACTGGCGTCGAGGAGGGTCATACAGAAGGCCTCGTTGCTGAGAATCTCGTTCGCAGCGTCGGATGGTTGATCTCCTCGGGACATGGTCCCGCCTCTAAAGCCGCCTGGAGGAGGAGGAATGTGGTGTCCCTGTTATATTGTCTACTCTCAGAACTGACATACCAAGCTCGGCCAGTATGTTGAGCCACTGGATCCGTGTCCCGCCCCTCAGGTGACCGAATGCTTTGAACGTCTCGAGGCTCATTTGGTCAGGGCACACATCTGGCTGGGCAATAACCCTGTTCGATGAATGACGATGGCTCAAGACCCATGATACCAACCCCTCCCGTGCTAGGCGCCCATAAGGGCACCCTACTAGAAACTTCGCATCTATAGGCGTTTCCCCCATCCACATTCCAGTCTGGGTGTCGTAGTACAGGAAATCATGGCGATTGTATATGCACACTTGTTCCTTCTTCTCCATAGCATCGGAGACTAGGACGTACTTCTCAGACTCCAGGTAAACTGGCGTCCTCCTGGACCACAGCTGCAGTCTATGGTAGTATCTGATGTCACTTCGAATGTTTTCGAACGGCATGTATTTGGAGGCAAAGCTGCGATGACACTCCGCTCGGTTTTTGTCCGGCGACTCGGCCGGATCAGTGAGAAGCAATGCCATAGTGATCTCTCTCCAAGCCGCGATTTCCACGGGAACTTTTGAGCTCGAAGACAATACCGCTGGCGTATCTGGCGTCACGCGGCAAAGGACGCACAAAAACGTCGATTGTCATCTTTGTCATGTCCTTTTCGAGCTTGCATTTCTCACAACTGGCCCTGCAATCTGGGAGTCGGGCCAGCGCTGTACTACCAGACACCCTTCGGTCGTGTAATAAGCGCCCAGCCTTCTTGCCGATCCTCTTGTACTCGGCGGCTTTTCGCCTCAACTCTTCCTTCTTGGCATCCTCGTTGGCTTGGGCTGCTTCCTGAATTTCAGTCAGGGTGTTCTGAAGCGCTTCTCGGCACCGACCATGCTCATCATGAAATGATCTGGCGGCGAAGGAATCTTTTGAGGACTCATCGACGAATGGCATGGGGAAACTAGGGTCCACCTGCGATGCGCTAGCTCCCATGTATTGCTCAACAGCGTGCAGTCTGTGCATTTGGGCGGCGGTGGGAAGTAGGGGCTTTTCGAGAACCTTTGGTCTCAGACCAAATGGATGCTTCTCCAGCCAAGGATGAAGGGCTACGGCGGACCTGTCGCAGGCGACCCAAATCTCGAACAGAGTGAGATACATCCTCGACCTGCCTTCTGGATCTTTTATGTAGGCACCAGTGGCGGCCTTTTCGTAGGCTTTGGAGGGGTACATGGGCTGCTCACTGGTTTGCGGGTTTTCCAGCCTGGAGGACAGCCACGATTCCAGATAGTCTTCGACCCATTGCTCAGCATGCATCACATCGAAGACACTCGCTTCACCAACCCTGAAGGCCATGGATGGTACGCCGTCCCTGAAAACCATCGATAGGAGTTGGTTCGCATCCTCGCAGCTCAGCCCAAACTCCTCGCTGGCCGCTGTCGTTGGCTCACCCTCTCGGAGGCTGCGGCGATAGTTGTTGAGCTTGCCCACAAAGGCTTCGAGTCCCTTCAACCGAAGCCTAGTGTCCTTCGGAGCACCTTGAAGATCATCGAGACAAGGGGGACCGAGAAGCTTGGCCTCGGCAGACCAAATTGCGTCCCAAGTTTCGACCTGCAATGCGTGGGCCCTCCTAATGGTTGATAGGACAGTCTCGAGCCATCTAGGGGAGCCGACGCATCTGAGCTTCATCTGACGACGCAGAAGCTTTGAGATCATGACAGGTATGAGGTGTGATGGGATGTCATGTCTGACGGAGTTATCAAGAATCTTGCTTATGTAAAAGATTATGAAAGCCTTGTAGGAGGATACACCGTCGGCCTCGGGGCTCGAGGCAAGTGTGAGTTGGAGGGCGACGCGAAGGAAAAGCCACAAGGAAGAGCGATGCCATGTTTTTGAAGAAACCCGAAGCGACTCCTCCCGGGTGTGTTTCCGAATTCGGCATGCGGTGCTGTCCGACCCGATCCAGCGGAGAATTCCAGTGATCATGTTTGTCACCAGCCGCGGATTCTGAGTGGTGTCATCCTTGGTGCTCTCAGGATCCCCTCGGTCAAGCGCAACCAGAAGATCACAAATCACGAAGCAGAATTTGGCATCCGTCGCCTAGGCCAACGTCAATGCGAAGGATGGGCCAGGAAATTTGCGGATGAGGCGGTGCTCGCATTTTTGGACTTCGTTGAGTCGCGGGATCAGCTCAAAAGACTCAAAGATCACATTGCTTCCACGGCGGCTGATCAGGAAGCCCGCATTCTGGGCCCTGATATGATACGCTAGGACATCTAGGGGAATGGAGTTAGTGTCTCACTTTAGACGAACCGAAGCAATTTGGCCTCACCGTTGTCCTTGATCTCCACGATAGCCTTCTCCATCCTTTTGGCGTTGAGTTCACCGTCCGCATGACGATGAGCCACCATGTTCTGCAGCATCTGGATGCACGCTCGGACGCCGGGAACATCATGGTGTGAGAGGAACTGATCGAGGCAGAGCTCGACTTCGTTGAGAAAATCGCGGTGCTGGCGTTCTGAAGGTTCACAAGGACTCCCCACTCGGGGAGGCAGGAAGATGTGTTCTATCCGATAGAGTAGAGAGGCTTGCTTTTCGTGCTTTAACCATTCCGACTAAAACGACGCCGGCTTTGTGTTCTCCATCACGGGCTGTTTCGACGCAGCGGATGCTGCTGGTAGCGCGACATCGCCGCCCTCAGCGCCTGCCATGCTCAGTTGAGGATGGATGAAGCTTGAAGAGCCATTTGACGAGCCGATGTGGCTCGCAGTAGTGCGACCGCAACGCCGGCGCGAGAAGGAAGAGGTGTAAAGAAGAGAACTGAACCAAGGTGTGCAAACGCGCGTTGGGAGTTGGGAGTCTCGCCAGGAGGAGACTTGAGAGACAAACTGGGAAGAGCTACGACCTAGACGAGAAGAATGAGCCTTGAGATTGGAAGGTGCGAGTGGGGAGCGGACGGAAGCGCTGAATCATGTCAGTGCGCGGTCCGGGAAGTCAGAAGGCGAGAGGAAGGAGCGAGATCCGATGGGATGGCGTCCCGTTCTGTTGGTTCATAGTAGGTACCTGCTCACGTGGCAGCTGTTGCCTCAGTCCTAAGGCATCAACTTCCAAGGCATCTACCTACCAAGTAGCCTTTATAAGGTCGCTCTCCCCACCAACGCACAGATAGCTTTCCTTTGGGAGAGAGAGACAAGAATTCAGTAGTATTTGGCACGCGTGCTTGTTCCTTTCCCCATTGCCTTTCCAACACGTTCAGACGAAAGGCTCACATTGGTGCCGGTTGCGGCCTGTTAGGCAGCAGCCGAGATTTTTAGTCGCTCGCCCTTCAGTCCTGAATGGCGAACGAAGTGGTCAGTTTCTATGCTACACGGGGGCCATACCCGCGGCTTTGTTCTCATGTGTTGCGCGTCCAAAAAGCAGGCTGGATCGCGGAAGTTGCGGCCCATCGGTAGCAGCGAGCCGGTGCTCAGGCGAGAAGGCTACGCAGACGCGGAGGGTCGTCGCTGCCTAGCTGGGTTCTTCCCAATTTCTCTTTGCGCTTTGCTAATGGAGAGCGGGAATTTATTCCCGCGACACGGGTTTTCACGTGTATTGTTCTGCCCGCGTCATTTCGCAGAAAGCAAAATTTGCCCAGTTGAATATTTGTTCAGCCGTTGTGCTGCCACGAGTCTTCGGGTGGGTACGTTTAATACGTGGCTTCCACGGCCAGCCGAGTTTGCCCATGCCACCTCAACAGGCTGAGTTCCGCTTCCCATTTGTTGCACAAGACGTGATTTCCGAGAGCGCAGGCCAGTCGTTGTCCAGAGTCCAGTAGCTCTCTCGCTGACACGAAAGTCGGAGAGGACCCAGACGGGGCGGGCTCTGGAAGCTTGCTAGCAAGGAAGCTCGAGCAAGGGAGGAGAGCTAGATTTGGGGGAGACTACTTCGTACTGAAGAAAGCGAAACAAAGGAACGGACTGCTTATAGGTGATATGGGCGCGAAAATGCAATTCTCCGCCCATCCCTCCTCTCGGCCGAAAACTCCCATGTTTCTCGCCTCCTCCGGGTTCCAATGTTTCTTCACGTTTGTTCTCACCAGCTGCATGACCGCATGCACGTGCCCGCTCTTCAAGGGTGCCTGCAGTCAAGAATAAGAAGTCATGCTGCAGCATGCCTTGTTCTCCTCGGAGTTTTTTTCTCTCTCTTCCCTTCTTTCATCTTTGTCAAATCCACTCTATTATTATTCTTTACCGGCCAACTGCCATGCCCTCCTCCCGTTCTGACAGGTTCCCATACGCTTGTTTCCCCCGTGTTGGTGCGCCGCGAACGAAGTGATGACGACGGGAAGTCTGGGGGGTTGGAGAAAGGTGCAACGTTGCGGTAGCAAAGTGTCAGAGCTTTGTGGTCTGGATACACAGAGGGGGAAAAAAGGAGCGGGGAGCTCCAGTGACCGGAAGGCGGTTGTGGGCGCAGAAGCCCAGCTAGACTCGCAGCTCCCTAGTCCAGTTTGTACCTTCATGTTCTTTTTCTCGCTGCAATCTTACAAATTTCAATTGCTCGTCTCCCTCGAAGCACCCACACCTTGCAGTCGTTGATGAACACGAAACACCCTCCCGCAGATACCTACCCATTGAAAGGGAGTTGTTTTCACTTCCTTCTGTCGTCCGTACCCGACAAATTCTCTCCCTTGCTTTTTCTCGCTTGGGTGGCCGATCTTGCTGTCACTGGTGAATGAGAGGACCGTGACCCCGCCCCGTGAGCTTGCGACCGTCGCGGAGGCGGCCAGCCGGCAGGCAAGCAGCTTTCGTACCTTTATTTGATCCTCTTTTCCTTGCCGTTAATGCATTCAATTCCTCTTGCTGGTTTCTTCCCCTTTGACCGTTAACGCCCGGCGCACTTTCGAATCTGGGGAGGCTAGGCCAGCCATTGCGTCGTATGCAAGATCAATCAAACAAACTTCTGGGCCAGGAAAAGCATCAGCACGCCACTCACTAAAGACCAACCATACACGATCGTCACCTATCTGCTGAGATTGCGGAGGGAAATAACAGGACGAGGGGATGAAGCGACTGTAGGCAGAGTCAAGTGATCTCGTTCCTTGGCTTTCCATTTGGTCCCGGTTTGGGCATGTGTGCTTCCTAGAAGTTTTCCCCCTGTTGAATTGAATTGCTTGCCTTCCTTACCCTTAGGTCCTCCTTGCTTGGTTCATCTCCCACCCTTATCTCCGTCTCTCGTCACCTCACCACATCCATCTCCTCTTGTTTTTCTCTCTTTCCGACTATTTGATCAATGCCTGGCCAATGCTGAGAGGGATGGAGTGCCAAGGGCATCTCCACCAATGTCTCTGCTGCTTTCATTTACACTCATCTATCGGCTGAACCAGGAACTGGGGCTGGAAATGCTGTGACCGCTTGGATGCGGACCATCTGTCCAATAGGCCATGCAGCAGCAGCACACACTGTTGCACGAGCAAATTACCCTCCTCTCGATCTTTTCGTCACTTCTTGGAAGGTGGAGGGCGGGAGAGAAAGAAGGGGGAAAGGAGCAATAGAAAGTGCGTCCAGTTCGTGGATTCCACTGCTGTTTGCTTCAGACAGGGACTCGAAGAGGACGGCTGGACGAGGAGGCTCGTCGACATCAGTCCGACTCCGACTGCCGGAATTAGATAGAAAAAGAGGGAAGGAAAAAAATGGGCAGGTACCTACCTGCTGGCAAGGCATGGTAGGACTCTGGTCTCTTGGGGAGAGACACAAAGCACACAGGATCACAAACAGTTGTTGTCCGCCGTCTCCTCGTCGCTCTAACACTCGCCCGCCCACCTCATCTGCTCCTTCCCCCCTTTCGTCTCGCCTCCCATCCCGACTCTCGGCAATCGACTCAGACCAGCATTCGGTCTGATCACGGCAGCACAAGACAATACCACCTACCACTGCCCGCGCCGAATCACCTTTCGTTGGTCAACCTTGATCGACTGGTACAACTGGTACGCCAGCCGTGATGCCACGCTTCCCCTCTCGCTATCCCCCATTCACCTTTTACTAAAGTCACCCTGCCTGATGCTCCCGGCCGAAAGGTTACTAGACAGATCCGACCGTGGAATGAACAAAATGCAGAAGACGGTAGACAAGCAAGACAGACTGCAATATTCGATAGTTTCTCGTTATCTCGCAGCCGAACCGATTTTCCGGTCTCTCCACGCTCTTATCCCGCACAGTTTGATCCGCTACAGCTCCGAAGAGGGAAAGCTCTTCCTGTCCGTAATATCGAGCAGCGTGCCTTGTCCTACACACCCAAGACCGGGGGCGCCCAGACGCATATCGACCCCCGGCAACAAACAGCGTAGCGACCAAACCTTGCCAGTCCGTCCATCTGAGTCCTCGGCCGCCGGGCCCACGGCCTTCCCCCAGCCTATTGAATCCCTCTATCCACCAGTGGCCTCGACTCGAGAGCGCGGTCTGCCAGTCATCAGCACGGCCGACCCTCCACGACGATCAGCAGCATCCCGCAGGTGGCGTTCCTTTTCGGACTTTCTTCGCTCAGCTATTGGACCATCAACATCCTTGATCGACGGGAAACGGGTGGTAGCAGAGTTTCCAGAGCTTCAGCAGGCTAATAGCAGATAGAAGCTCGTTCTTGAATGGCAGGAACAGTCGCATGGCCGTCCGTCTTCCTCCCTGGCTCCTTCTGTTGCCACGAGTTGTGCGTACCCGTACCCGTTCGCCTCCCTCCCATCCCTTCCATTTTCTGGTCCTCCCCACTTTTTTCCACATCCCTCGCCAGCGACCAACCCATACGGTCCGATGATGTCTAACACGACGTTTCCCGGCTTTCCTCCCATCTTTTCTCCCAGGCCTCCAAGCAGAGTCTGCTCCCTCCCCTCCCTCACGTGGCGGCGCTGCCATTCGGTACCGAGTGAGACCGATCCGCAAGGGAAATACACGAGATTAATCAACATCCGCGCCCTCCCCTTGCACGCCCACCTACCCACACACTACCGGCCGGCTGCGACCCCCTTCTTCCTACTCTTTTGCGCCAGTTGCAAGTTGAAGCTGAGAGTATCGCGCACCCACTCGAGTGTGGACGGCCAGCGCAGCCTTTCTTCAGCCGCCCAGCCAAATCCGTCCTTCGTCCTCCCCAACCCGGACAAACCTGCGACGAGCGAGCCGTCCGTCCCCTCTTTCGATCCCACCCACCCATCTTCTCCCTCCTCCCGGGACCACGGTCTGACGGGCGAGCCAGGGCCGCTTCTCCAACTCCATATCAAATTCACTCCTGCCACTCCGCCACGTCGCCGCCCTCGAAGTGACGAATGGATCCATCTTTCCTTCCTGTTAGGGACGAGGGAGAATCGGTTGCATCATCAACTGATATGGCGTTCACGCCCGACCAACGCATAGTCCTCGCGACCCTCGAGAGGGTCGGGGGATCCCTCTCGCTCTTCGGCGTCATACTCATCTTCGTCACGTTCTACATGTTCAAGCGCATCCGCACGGTACCCAACACCTTCATCCTCTTCGCCTCGATTGCCAACGTCGGAGCGAGCGTCGCAAGCATCATCGCACTCGCGGGGATCGAGGATGGAAGAAACTCTGCTCTCTGCCGCGCGCAGGGGTTCATGTTCGAGATGTGAGTTATCCTCTGTACTTGCGGACGTGAATGTGCTGGCACTGGGACGAGGCAAAATGGTGATACACTACGCTAACTCCTTCCTCTGATCCCATCTCTCAGGTTCATGCAGTCAGATCCCTGGTGGTCATTCGCGATGGCCGTCAACGTATGGATGGTCTTCTTCCTCGCTGCTAATCCCACGAGTTTCCGGCGCTATCTATGGGTCTACTGCCTGATATGTTTCGGCGTGCCCGCGATACCCGCCTTCATCTGTCTGTTCCTCCGTCCGAACGACAAACCGATTTTCGGCGATGCGATTGTACGTCACTGAAAGCTTCTAATCCGCCTGGTTGGGACGGCACGCAACTGCCCACGTAAAGCGATGCCTGATCATCAAGCTGTGGCTAATCATCTGAACTCCCTCGGCATTCCCATGTAGCTCTGGTGTTGGATTGACAACGACTGGAACTCCCTTCGGATCTACTCCTACTACCTGCCGATCTGGGTTTGCATCGCCCTCTCGGCCCTCATCTACGTCCTCGTCGGCTACCAGGTTTTCCATCAGCGCAACCAGCTCCGCAACCTGACGCTGAGCAACCAAGCGAAGGACGCGTCCACGTCGGATGTGCGAGACTCTGCAGAAAAGGCAAGTAGGCTCATGGGCAATCTTAACAGAAATTTTGTATTTTTTCTCTTCGCGTCGCACCACCCACATATCACATCGGCGCTTGAAGGGTAGCGTTCCCCCGCCTTACAGGTAGCGCCGCGCCAGGCCCGTCCCTGCACATCATAGTCCCATCTCTGTTGCTCCACCGTCCGTGCCCTCTTTCTAGTCCCATCTTCCCCACCATCCGGCATTCTTCAGCACCAAAGACTAACATAGCGCGGGGGGCACTCGTGGGGATCTAGAACCTCACGACCCACTCATCGGCTGGCTTCTACGGGACAGTCACGACCGAGGTCCAGGTCACGAGCAACACTCGATGCGAAGTCATTGCCTCACAAACCACGCCACCAACCACTCCGTCCGCCGTCGTCACTGCCTTCTCAGCCCCGGCCGCCATCCCCGGCGCTAAATACCACCCATGGAGCGACTACCCCACCGACGAGGAGCAGGGTATGTCCTCATCATCCATCATCCCCATGAGCCCTCTCTCCGGCGGCCCCTTCTGCCCCACGAACAACAACAGCGGCTCTCACCACGGCAGCAGCATCGCCGGCAGAACCGGCAGCAACGCCACTAGTTCCGGCCACTCCACCGCCTCCATCCCCGGCATCCCGGCCGCAGCAGCAGCGCCGTCGTCATCTACGAATTTCCACCACACCGCGTCCGTCATCTCCAGCGGTGCGCAGAACCATAAGCACCACCACAAGCACCAATCAGCCTCCGCAGCAGTCGCAACAGCGTCCGCCTCGGGGTCGAAGCGCCCCCGCCGCGCGACCCTGCAGCGCATAAACTCTTCCGGCCGCCGCTTCGCCGCGAAGCTCCGGCACATGGACCCCGTCAAACTAGCCTACCTGCGCACATCGTTCGTGTTCGCCATATCCGTGCTCGTCACGTGGACGCCGAGCAGCATCAACCGGGTCTACAACCTAGTGTACCCGGACAAGGTGAGCTACGGCCTCAACATCGCCAGCGCGGCCGTCCTGCCACTGCAGGGCGTGTGGAACGCCGTCATCTACTTTTCGACATCGCACAAGATCTTACGGGAGGAGTTCGAGGCAATGTGCTTCAAGTCGCGGTGGCTGCGACGACTCGCCGCCGGGACTAGGCTGGATGGATCGGGACTGGCTGGAAGGGGGAGGGGAGCGCTTTTCTCTGCCGAGGCGGCCAGTGTCAGGGCCACGAGTCGGGGAGGCGGTGGACAGGGCGGGCAGAGTGGAGGAGAGCTGGCGAGGGTGGTCTCGCGGCAGAGGAGCGCGGCGGAGGGGGAGTTGCCGAGGTATAACTCGGGCGCTAGGATGGGGACGGTGAGGGTGCAGAAGGGGGGCGAGCTTGATACCATGACGCTATGAGTCGCGGCGGGCGAGCGCTCAAGGAGAAAGGAAAGGGAAAGGAAAATGGGGAGGAAAAGGGGAGAGGGATATATACATACACATACTACTACATGCATGGATGTAGGAAGGTACGGCGGTGGGCGGTTGGCAGATTACCGCCCGACGTATACCAGAAGAGACGGCTGGCGCAGAATGGGGCGGTTGAGAGGGTACGACTGTCCAACTATCAGGACGGACCCTCTCGATGGAATTACCACCTCCGGGCTTGCTTTTCTATCCTCTCTGGACGGAGAGGGGTTCTACACATTTTCTATCTCTTTTATTTGCCCATACTCTTTTACTTCTTCTCTTCTTTATTTTTTTTCCATGGGTTGGATATCGACAAACGCCGGGTCCGCGATACAACTACGCCGTTGACTGTATTGATAAAACTGACCTCTTGGATACCTTACCCTATTTGATGTTACCTTATCGTGCTTCCTGTACTTACCCCAATGGTTAAGTGTCGTTATCGAAATGTGGCCAAGCTGCTTGGTGCCACCTGTGGTTTTGTATTTTTGGGCTGACCGATGCTGCTTCATCCAACCGCGCCATTCCACCTCCTCTGATCGCCTTCTTCTGCTTCTCTTCCGGTTCAGTCCTACTGTAGGTTCGACGGTGCCTACCTCCAGGTATCAATGAGAACGGCACGGCTCCACATCGCTCGCCGCCGGCACGGCCAGTTCGCATGGGTCCTCGCTGGTCTTAGACCGGCGGTTCCTAGCCTGTCCGCCCCGCAATTTTCCAACGTCTTCCGGTTCGGCACATTTGGCGATCGGATGTCGCCGAGGAGATATATATTTGTTCGCTAGGCAGAGCCAAGAAGTTGTTTTCAGGATATGCTGATCCTGACGTGCTCGTTCCGTTCTGTCCGGCATGCCTATGTGGGATACCTACTTCCTCCTCTCCGACAAGGGCAGCGGGCGCAGTACCTGGTGGTGGGTGTTACACTTGTGGTGGGTGTTACACTTGTGGTGGGTGTTACACTTGTGGTGGGTGTTACACTTGTGGACGTGGACGACAAGAGGGAGATCACAAACAAATTGTATCTCTCTTCTGCCAAGTCTCTGCATTCTTTGCTTCGTCTACAAAAACAAAATCGTGTACATCTCTTGTTACAAATTCTCCAATCAATGACCTGATTTCCTTCCAACAACGTATGGCCGCCCACGACCATCGATGCCCCGTCATCAATCCCGATCATCAGGATGGAACACCAAGCACCTAACCTCGATACTCT
This sequence comes from Ophioceras dolichostomum, assembly GCA_003049485.1. NCBI lineage: Eukaryota > Fungi > Ascomycota > Sordariomycetes > Magnaporthales > Ophioceraceae > Ophioceras > Ophioceras dolichostomum. The sequence continues at coordinate 11,659 of PYST01000535.1, forward strand.
CCCGCGTCGGCGCGTCGGCCGGCGCGTCCGGGTCCACAAACGCAGTGTGCGGCACGCGCCTGGCCCTCCCGTCCGTCTTGCTGTCGAAGCACTTGATCAGAATAACCTCCTCGGGCGAGAGGCGCGACTTATAGAACCACTTCTGGCCTGGGGCATGGCGCACGCCGAACGTCTCGCCCCGACGGTCCGGGTAGATGAGCCCAATGGGCACGAGCTCTGATTCGGACACGGAGGAAGCCTCGGCGATGGCGAGCGGGTCGCGCTGGATCGTGCGGATGGGCCGCCAGACGTTGATAATCTGCACGCGCCCCGCGAGGAGGACGTCGGCTTCGGAGGGGAGGTGGTGCGAGACGCGGTTGAGGGACGCGGTGTAGGATTGGTCGATGTGCACTTGTTGGACGGGGCCGCGGAGGGTGCGAGTTAGGGCTGCCTGGTCGGCGTTTGGGGCGGGTTGGAAGCGTGGGACGGGCGGGTTGCGGCGAATGGTGTGGTCGAAGATGAAGACGCGGGAGGCGCCGGTGCTGGTTGTGGATGAATTGCCGGGTCAGTGGACAAGTGGACACTCCAGCGAAGAAAAGAATTGATTTTTGTTGGGAGAGGACTTGGTGATGGATGGGTGTTGTGGGGCATTTACACGCTCTTCAGCAGCTCCTGGATCTCGGGGTAGTAGGACGCCTTGATCTGCTCGTCGTCGACGAAGTCCTTCTCGGTGGAGTGTTGGCGGTGGATCTGGAATCCGTTGCCATCTAGCGTGTACTTGTCCTCGTCCCCACGCACGTCGTGGATCGTGACTTCGTGCGCCTCCGTTTCGCGCTTGTACGACTCGGGCCGGTCGACGTAGGCCGGGTGCGGCGCCGAGCCGTCGGTGGGGTCTTTGAAGTAGTTGAGCACGGCCCGTACATTATGCTTCTCATTGCTTGTGTCCCGTGCGGAGCGCTCGGTGACCTGCACTTGAGTGCTTTCCTTGAGGGCGCCTAGGTCGGGTTGGATGGGGAGCTGGACTGCTGCGGTAGCCATGGTGGTTGGTTGTGTGTGGGCGAAGCTTCTAAGTGCCGTGTTTATATGACGATAAGTGATCCTTGCGTTACTTGGCAGAGAGTGATGACGGGCAATGTTCTGTCTGGTGACAATGCGACAACCATCAAACATGAGCCATCGAGCCGGACCTCGGTCTGTTTAAATAGACCTAAACGTGAACCTGGCTTCCCTTACAACTTTCAAATCTTCGCTTGCACGGCTCTTTGCTTCCCCGCAAGCACGTCATCAAAGCGTGAGGATTTCATGATCGACCGGATTGATAAGCACTTAAGCAAGATCCAATGAGATAGCGACGACGGGACATCACCACGAGCTGCACAATGGTGCATCTGATCTTTTTTTCCTGTCGGGCCGCATCAACCGGCCTGGCCCGGATCAATGTTGGCATTTTTGGATTAAAAACCCGCCCGTTGATTTGAAATCGGACTCGACGTTCGGCAGGGCGTGGGCATCAACGTCGGTGCGTATCTTGGGAGCGCGTCTCTCTGGTGCGGGGTGCGGAGACGGATTTCCGGGGAACACCTCGGCAGTTGGGCGGTGTGTGGGCTTGCTCGCTGGACTCTTCAAGCATCGGTCGATCGGCGTAATTGCCGAGCCGATTATGGGCAGAGTTTCGGTAATACTTGGAATAAGTTGTGCTCGCGAAGCTCCGGTTGTGCGTCGAGCCATCTGCGGACTCCTTGTGTACAGTGCTGGGGTCGTGGATGCATGATCAGTGATGCTGTGTGTGTGGGATCCAAGTCTCATCACTCTCGCTATTTACCGTGCACCAAATCCTGTGTACTCTATCCTTGTGTCCCCTGTCCCAGTAGCGTCTCGTGTACATACCGCAGGGTATCCCTTCATCTATCATATACAATTAAATGCAAATCGGTGGCTATACAGATCAGGAAACAAAATAGAGCAAATATCAACACGTGCACCGCTATACGTTCGTCACACACTTTACCTGGGCACATGTACCAACTTGGTAATAGTTGTCCCATCATCAAGCACATCCGCCTGTTCTTCTAGTCGATAGCCTCTCCACTTGGGAAGCAAAACAGTCCACACGTACCAGTACAGGATGGAGAAAGACATTCTGTAGAGCAGCCCCAAGGTCGTTAGCTGGCTGTCTCTGTGGGTGACATAGAGTTCACAAGGAGGATGATCGGGGACACTCTTACATGCTCGCGCCAACAATAGCATAAGTGGCATAGAACAAGCCGTTTGCAGGCTTCTCCTTGGGTGGGAAGAACGGTGCCGCGATTAACGGCAAACAGAGCGCGATCCTCAGCAAAACTGCTGGGATCCACGCCTTGAACGGCCGCTTCAGGTCCGGCCGCTTATATCGTAGCCAAAGCAGGCCGGAAGCCGAGGCAAGAGCGAAAAACTGACCTGGGTAGCCCTCGACCTCCAGGATGAAAGAGTACACCTGCTTGGAAGGCGGCAGGACGATGACTAAAAACGACGGGATGAAGTGCACCACCAGCCCGCCGAGCGGCGACCCAAACGGGCGGGTCGACGACAGCAGGCTCGTAAACGGTAGGAAGCCTTGCCGCGCGATCTCCTGCTTGAGGCGGCTCATGGCGAACGCCACGACGAGCACGTTGCCCGCGGCCGACAACGCCACGGCGAACGGGAGCAACACGCGGCCGAGCTGGTCTCCGAACGCGCGCTCGAAGAACAGCGCCGCGATCAGCTCCCCGCTCGCCTTGATCTCGTCCAGCGGCACGACGGTGAAGTACGCCACGTTGACGAGGAGGTACATGGCGCAGGCGGTGACCAGCGCCGTGCGCGTCACGGACTTGAGCGTGCGGACAGGGTCCTTGACCTCGTTGAGCACGTTGTTGGCGTTCTCCAGACCCGCGAACGAGTAGAAGACCTTGAACAGGGACGTCGAGATGATGCCCCAGTTCCAGTTCGAGCCGGCCCAGAGCGAATCCCATGACAGCAGAGCGCGGGCAGGACCTCCCCTGCCGCCGCCATCTCTGCTGCTGCTGTCGTGGGATGGTTCTCCCAGCCGGCTACGAAGGAGGCCAAGCGAAGAGGAATAGTCTGACGAAGGCGACGGCCGGAACACCAGCACGTACAGCCCGCTCAGGACCATAAACCCAACGAGCCCGACCTTCACCCACCCCAGCACATTCTGCAACCTCACCCCCGCCCTCGGCCACACGCCGTGCACAACCGTAACAAACGCCAGCAATCCCACCGCGACGGCCTTCCTCAGAAACTCACTTGCCCCTCCGTCACCACCAAACCCCAGCGCAAACAGCACATACTCGCTGAAAACAACACAGTTACTCGCCGTGAAACCCAACAACACCGCCTGCACCGCCACGAAAGTCGACGCCAAAAACCGCGGCCTCCTGTACACAAACTCGAGGTACACCTTGTCCCCTCCCGAGCGGGGCAGCATGCATCCGTACTCGAGCGAGATGGCGAGCGCGCAGGCCGCTACGCACGCGCCCGACACCCAGAGCAGCAGCGACAGGCCCGGGGAGCCGGCGTCGCGGGCGATGGCGCCGGGGGTGGCGAAGATGCCGGAGCCGATCACGCGCGAGATGACGAGGATGTAGGCGCTGGACCAGGAGAGGGTGCGGCCCAGCGGGGAGGTTTCCGGGAGGACGTCGTCTTCGATCGAGCGGGAGGGTTGCTGTTGTTGTTCGGACGACCCAAGAAGCGACTCTTCGGCGATGGCGGGGAGGATGGAGCCTGAGGCTGAGGAGACGGGGGAGGAGGGCGGCTGTGGTGATTGTTTTTTCGGGTTTGAGAGGGTCGAGTATCGCGGTCGTGGCGAGTTTGGTGGTGATGGGGAGGAGGGCGGAGAGGGAGGGGAGAGGAGCGGTTGGTGTTCTTGGTCGGTGGGCGTCATTTTGGTGGACCGTGACTCCCTGGTGTAAATTTTTTTCTCTGTAGGCTCTGATCCGAGGCTAGCGATAGCTGTTGCCCTTGATCTCAAGACGCAGTGCGAGGGGTAGGAAGACGCATCGCAGGGTTGGTTATGCTGGAGTGACGAACTGTCGGTTCGACTTGCATTCGGAGGCCGGCCCTGCGCGAGGCAGAAAGGAAATATCTGGCCGCGGGGAGCGGCGAGGCGAGTGCGATATACAGTCGGCGGCAGGTGTATTGGTAAAAAGGAAGTAAAACCGTCGAGACGAGATTCCTAAGGGTATTTGAACGGCAGCTTGAGGAAACGGCGAAGTAGTCGAGATGGAAGGCGTGTACCCGCCAGGAAGGAAGATCAGCCAGCCAAGTGGTGGCTCACGCTGACGGGCCGTACGTGAGCATGGCAGTGCAGCACAATTTGACTAAGTACCTTAGCCAGGGCAAGTGTCGAGGAGACCTATGGAATCACGCCTCTTAAAAGACTGGACATCGCTACTGCGAATTCCCAGAATGGCACAGCAGATAACGACAGGAGGGGACGGAGCCAGGAAACAGATGCCACGGCCCGTTCGATCGGTCGCGGGGGCAATTTGGCCCCGCGGCCTGCACAGGGTGACAAATGCCCGCTGTCCCATTGTCCGCCATGGACTGGATCGGACGGGTGGGATTGATAAGAAAAAAAATCCAAGACACAAAAAGCGCATGGTTGTTGGGGGTTTCGCCTTTTTGCTCCGGGTTATCGTGTATGGCGCGATGGTGTTGCTTGGTTTCAGGGGTGAAGGCGCGAGCTTCGAGCTTTCTGGTCCAGGAACGAACGCGCTGGGGCGTGGGATGCAGGTGGGTCGCACGTCATCGCGCTCGCTAGTGACGAGCTGCAGTGGGGTCCGCTGTCAGAAGCTACGGGGAGCTGTGTTACCAAATTTGGTGCTGGACGAGCCCTGTGGACGAGCCAGGGCTCGAGGTGGGAGAGACGCATCCCCTCCCGGTCGCTAAAACGCATCCCACTAAGCCCCTTTTAGGAAATCTACCACTAACAAAATTGCACCGTGCGCGTCCTGCCAAACTGCCCGGGCCCCATCTACTAACACTCGCATACAACTTTCCCAAATCGCCTATTAACTTTGCACCCTGGGAACAGCAGCAAAATTGGGAAGTAACTTTGGGTTAGGTGGTTAGGTAGCTAGGGTTAGAAGTTAGGTATCAGGGTTAATGGTTATAATTAGTGTTAGCTTCGTATTTGTTATATTGTATTATATCGAAGTGCGACAGAGGACTTGGGTGCGTTCAAATTGTGTGTTGGCCTGTTAGCTTAGTGGGATGCGTTTTAGCGATTCGGGGAGATGCGTCTATCCCACCTCCTGAGCTCACCAAAGCACCTTCTCCAGACGGGTGATGAAATCAGACTTTGCTACCTCCACGCGGTATTACCTGGAAACCTACCTCTGTATAGGGCCAAAGCAAAAACGTGTACCTCCCGAGTTGATTTAAACTCCTGTCCTTTGGGTTCCGTGGCCCTACCGTTCTGCAGGCGGAAATGGCGTGGGGGAGGGAAGTACAAAGCCCTGTCGAACGCGGCACCGGTTTAGTTTTCGAAAGATTTCTTTTTAACAAAAGAAAAGGGGGGATTCCTACGTACGGAAGCGCCGCGAGAGGCTACCTCGAGCATTAGGTTTCCCTACCTCGTCTGTCTATCCCGAGGGCGACTCCCTTACCTGGCTGGTTTTTTGTAACCTTTTCCATGCTGGACACGCCGGAGGTAGGCCTTTGACGGTTGTGGGTGGAATCACGTAGAGGATGGCTTTTCTCGCCTGATGACGGAACCGGGTTGGCTGCTGGAAGTTGGCTAGGGCTTGGGGCGTGATACGGGCTGTGTATTACAATACTGGGAATAGGGGCTTTGGGCCTAACTGCCTGGGTTATTGGGTGCAGCCCGTATACCCAGAAGCCGGATACTCTGGTCTCTACCAAAACGAGTGAAGGCTTTCTAATAAAATGACATACACACACACACACACACACCTTCTCCAGGCGGCAGGTACCTATGCGGGGGGCTAGCGCTCACGTCAATACAGCTAAGAGTTCTGGGAACTCTGGCTTCGAGTTGGCTCTCTCGCATTTGGATGGTGTGTAACTGTGTGCAACTTTTGGACTCGGCAAAAATTTGGCCTCTGACTGATGGGTTACCGCCGCGACAGGAAAGGAAATGATCGAGGGACCTGTCCATCCATGTTGCGGAATCACATGCAGGTGGGAGTAGAAGCTCGCGCGATACACTTGCTTCAGCTCCGGCTTCTTTGGCCTTTTTAAAGCTGCGTCTCTGCTGCGGCTCCTCAGGGCTTGGAGTGCTTCTGGGCTCCATGATACTACAACTACTGGATGGATTGATGATCTAATGCTAAGCTAATCTAGGTACTGCAGTGGCGTGCCAAGGGTCCTTTCTCATAGTCTAAGTTTATCCGTAGGCGATGTAAGAAGATATAGGCTTTTGGCGGTAGGTGAGAGAAGTGTGGAGGACATGCCGCTCACAGGAGGAAAAAAGGTGACGCCCTTTACAACGACAGCTATTGATGCTATGTTCCTGGAACTCTTCGGGCCCACCCAGCCTTGCTGCCACTCGGGCAGCAAGCTTGTCGGGATTGAGGGGTGTATCTGGTGTTACTTGCAAGAACTGCCTTTACTATTTGTAATACAGTTCTAGAAGATTCTACAGTTCTCTACTCGTGTATATATAGTTGTTGTTGTTGTTGTTGTTGTTGTTGAATTTTTAACGTCTGTTGAAAGCGCCGCCAAGCGCTTTCCACCTCCCTAGGGGTATAAGAC
>PYST01000536.1:0-18334 GCA_003049485.1 Ophioceras dolichostomum
ACAAAAAGCCACCTGGCCGAAGAGAAAAAGAAAGGTTCGAAAAATGGAGAAAAAAAAAGGTTAAAAAAATAAAGGAGAAAATGATAAAAGAAAATTCGTGATCATCAGAAAAGAAATTCACCAGAAAAGGGGGAGGCCCCTTCAATATCCCGCCGACCTTAACGGCTCCTACTTTCTTTCCACACCTTCAACACATTTTGTTCGTCGTCTTTTTTCTTTGCACTTTTTTTCTGGTCCCTCTTCTTCCCTCGTCCGTCACACATCCATCCCATCCTCTCCACTCTGCCTCGTCTCCTTTCCTCTCCCGTCCGACCTCAACAACCGCGCCAAGCCAAGCCAAGCCAAGCCCACCACTTCCATCCACCCCTTTATCCAACTCTCCTCCCATCCATATTACGTCCGCCCTCCCACCCTTTCTCTCTTCCCTTCCACACCCTCACCATAACTCTCTCTCCCCTTCTCTCTCCCTCCCTCTCTCTCTCTCTCTCTCCCTCTCTCTCTCTCCCCTTCTCTCTCCCTCCCTCCCTCCCTCTCTCTCTCTCTCTCTCTCTCTCTCTCTCTCTCTCTCTCTCTCTCTCTCTCTCTCTCTCTCTCTCTTTTATTGTCTTTCTGTCCCTTGCCCCATCGTCACCTTTCCCTTCAGCCATTCCCCGGCTAGAGTTTCCANCTTTTCTCGCTCGCACACGCGCTCCCTCTCCCCACCTCTCCCCTTCCATCCTTACCCAACAAACGAGCGACGCAAAACGAATGGCAGAAAACAGAACACCAGCTTGGAAAGAAAGCCACATACAAAGAGAAAGTTGATAGGGTCAATAGAAAGTGGACCGAGACGCAATCTGTAACCGCCACAACGTGAAAAGAGGAGAAGACAGGAAGACAGACCCGCCCGCCCTACTCCCATAGTTTCCCTCCCCAACAATCGATCGCAGCAGGCCATAAGAAGTACGTACGCCAGAGAAGAAGATCAAAGCGATCGAGCCAGCAAGACCTTTTTTTTTAATAGAAAAGAATCACCCTCATACTCGAGCGAACCGCGCTCGGAAAAGAAAAAAGAAGTAGAGACCCTGGCTGGGTACCATCAACATCCTGCCTTAACCTCCCTCCTCGACAAACTTCCCAACTGCCTCTGCCATGAACCGGCCTCGCTCGAGGGGTGTCCGTCCACTGCCAGGCATAGATCGAACGCAATCAGAACGCAAAAGCGTGAGAACGGAGGTGATCGCCGTTCCAGGTATCTCCCGTCTGTCCGTCTCTACCTAGTTACCAGCGACGTATGTGGCGTTGCAGTCCCAGGGGATGCCGAACATGTGGGAGACGAAGCAGAGGTCCTTCGTCCACGTCTGGGGGTTGGCGCGCACGGCGGGCCCTGTTTGGATCAGAATCGGTTAGTAAGTTGCTCCTTTCCTATTCGTTTGCGTTATCATCACCTGCCACCTCTCCCTCCGTCTTGCGGGTGAGGGGAAGGCCCAGACAGTATTGTCTTTGTTCCCTCCCTTGCTGTTCCATGATTGTGCAGTTGGAAGGAAGGGCTATGGCTCTTTCGGGGTTGGTTGCTTGACGGGGCTGATGATGGTATCTGTGAGGCTATTCTAGGATGGGCTAGGTAGGGTCTTAACTCACAGTTATGCACGACAACATCACCAAAGACCTGGACCATGAAGTCGCGCTGCTCGTCTGGCATGAAGTGGAGCGACGCTTTGAGTTTGGTCGGGTTCGTGAAGTTGATGTGCATAGTCTCGGCGAAGTCGAGCCAGCGGCTGACCAGGACGCGGGCGCTCTTGTGCAGGGCCTCCATGTACTGCGGGAGCGAGAAGACGGTCTGTTTTTAGGAATCGGTTCATCAGGCATCGCCATTGTCAGCATGTTTACTCCGGCACCTCGACATTACCCGGTGCCCGGTGTCGGCTTGCTCTCTCTCTCTTCTCCGAAAGGGGTTAAGACGAACTAATCTCATTGGGGGCAAAGGTCGACCCACCTTCATAAAGTTCTGCCGCGCATAGCGCTCGCGATCCTTCGAGATATCCTCGCACTCGTGTAGCAGGATGAAGACGAGCAGGAAGATGGTGTACAGCAAGTCCCGGGCCTCTTTGCCGGATGTCTCGAGCGCGGCCTTGAGCATGGCGAGGAATCGCGCCTGAAGAGGCTTGAGGATCTGATCCATCAACACGCCGACGATCTGGACCGCCTGGCGGGGGAGCGACACCTTGCCGCGGAGCGGATAGCCCTCTTCGTTGACCGGTTCCATGCCGAGGGTCTCGGCGCCGCAGATCCAAGCGGAGCCCATCATGTTGCCTATTGGATGAAAGAGAGGATATAGGGTTGGTGAGTCGGGTGGTCTGGGGTTGGTACGAGGGGGCTCGAGGAGGGCGGGAAAAAGACAGAGAGAGGGAGACAGGACGGGTTCTAGAGAAGGATCGGAGGAAATGTGAAGCAACAACTCACGGATGCCAAACCACAGCTCGCAGTACGTCTCGAGCAGGCGGAGCGGCGCATCATTAAACTCCGGACCAGCCGCGGCGGCAGCAGCGCGGAGGCGAGCGAGGTGCCTGTCGACCTCAGTGTAGGGCTTCCGGATGGCAGGGTGGGAGTTGCGCACGGCGGTGGGGAAGCATAGGCAATTGTCGCGGAAGTATTCCTGGATGTGGCGAGCCGTTTCGGCAGGATCGGCCAGGGCGTAAGGCGCTAACGGTGTGGAGCGGGCTTGGCCATCCGGGGAGATCCACGTGCGGGTCAGGGCATCGCCCGGGGCCGGCACGAAGCGGCGGACACGGAACAGGAGCGGCGCCGCCGTGAGCCCGAGGGTCACCTCGATGGTCTTGACCTCGTCCGAAGCCCATCGTGGTGACTGGTCCAAGGGCCGTTGCGTCAGGTTTAGTGAACCGGGCCGGATGAAGTTGAGGTCGAGGATGCTGGCTTCGAGGTGTAAGTCGCCCATTTTCAATGATTGTCTCTTATCCCTCTCTCCGATTTCTGTTCATGTGTTTCTCGAATTTTCTTTTTCGTTTCTGCTTCTAGATCTGCCTCTAGATCTGCCTGCACTGTTCGGAGCTCCGACGTGTTGTGCTGTGGATACTTGAGCAGTGAATAGGGAGCAGGTGGTAGGTGACTGACGTCAAGACTACGTTGTAGACGGCAGGTCAGTCAGTCTCTGGATTGAACTCAGGGGTTGGCCGTCAGGCTGATAGAGCTCACCCGCTGTGTCAGCTTTCAGCTTTGCTACCTTTCCTGCGGAGTTGGCTGGGGTTTTACTGGCAGTACCGGCGGGTTGCTTGCGGGTTGCTTGCGGGGAGGGAGCAATTACGACATGCAAGAACAGGAAGATGGAGAGACGGGATGGGGTGAGTATGGTAGTCAATTGCTCGGTCGTGGTTGAGGGTGGTGGCCAACCCGAGAGGTGAGTAGGTTGAGATGCGTGTAGCCTTGATATATAAAAGAAGACAAGACAGTGCCAGCACGAACCCACGAACGTACGAACGCACGAACGGCACACGATGGAGGTGGGGAACACTAGTAGCGGCGACGCGCCTGGACAGCAGGGCCGGCGGGCAGAGAGCCAAGCCGGGGGGTGAATGGAAGACGGGGCAGGCGTACTGCACGCAAGACAATGGAAGAAAAGAGGCGGATCAAAGACGGATCAGATGGCCCGCGTGCAGATGCGGACGGGCGGCGGAAAGAAGAGTGGATGAAGAAGCGAACAAGCGAACGAAGCGACCGACCGAATCAACTATGATTGCCCAAGTCCCAAGTCCGTCGTCATCCAACGAACGGGCCCGGTATGGTATGCTGTTCTACACTGTCTGCTTTGGCCCGACAACGACGATTGGGCGAGCCAAACGGGCAGATATCACAAGACGGTACTTGACCGCTTGCTCTGAGAATGGGGCGTGCGTGGAAAATGCCAGACTGAACACAACCCCAAAAAGATCGAGAAAACAACCAGACCCGGAAAGCCAAACCAGAAAGGGGGCTTGGTGGTCAGGCAGTAAGAGTGTTCTCTTGGGAAATTGTGATGATCCGAGGTACGGAGGTACTGAGTTAAGGAAGCAAGTATACGAAAAGAGAGCCTACCTAGGCAGAGGCAGGCATTATTCTATATTGGGCTTGAAGGGGGTGGGATGGAGATGGAGGGGGGCCAAAAAAAAAAAAGAGCAAACACCTTGTGTCGACTTGAGAGTTGAGGTCTAGCAGAGAAGAAGAGGTGCCATCCATTGCCCTTCCATCATTCCACCATTCCACCGCAATCGCCAATCACCCGAAGAAAGAAGCACGGACAGAGTATCGCTGCGACAGCGGACGCAGACATCCTTGAAAGCGGCAGAACAGGACAGGACGGCCTTGCTGGCCTCTTCTCCGTAGGTGTGTGCGTGGTGATTGCTGACTGGGAGGGAGCTGAAACCGGTGAGCGAATGTCGAAGAGGGGAGGAGGGGAGCCGAGCAGATAGAAGCACGAGCGGAAGCTAATGGTCGACTGGTCCACCGTTCTTTTTTCGTTATTCCCTCGTTTAGGTTTCTTCGCAGTCGGGTCATGCTCCTGCTCGCTACTGCTGCTGCTGCTGCCGCCATTATGTGTTGCTATGTGATCATCACTGGAGCGTGTCATGCCAACAGACCAACATAATGGTCGGTGGGCTGGGCACTTCAGAACAGCCAGCGAGGAACACAGGAATAAGCCACATCAACTAGAATTGGCTGGAGGCACTAACCTCCACCACCACCACCACCACCATCACAGCAGCCAACGGCGGTCCCAGCAGCCAGCATCCGGGGAAGCAGAATGAATAACGTGGAGGGGAGTGTGAGTGCCTCCCAGTGATTGACATGCGAGTGTCGGGTCCTGAGAGTGCACAGATGCGTGTGGTGTGCGTGTATTCGTGTGTTTGCGCGTGTGTGTGGGTGGGTTGGTGGAAGTAAAAGAGACGGCGTTACTCCCCTCCCATGCTGTTGGCGGCGGCTAGGTGCTGCGAGCTGCGAGTGTTGTGAGCCGTGAGCCGTGAGCCGTCCGGAAGCTGATGGTCTACTGTCCGGATGTGCAGGTCGTCTCCATGCTGCGTGTGCGCTGTTCGTGCTGCGTGGCTTTCCATCCCCTCCTTCTTTTCAGGCATAAAGCCTTACAGGTCTGTGGGAGTATGGGATGTGAATCTGCGGGTTGGTAGGGTGCCTCAAAGTTCTTCCATCTGATAGATCCCGTCGTCATCGCCTGCTATCTCTGCCTCCTTCCGTCGTCCCTTCTCTGCCCTATCGGTGGTGCTTCCCGTTTCCGACGAGTCAAACTTTTTTTTTTCTTTTTTTTCCTTCTGTTCATTCTACACCCACCAGGCAGGTGCTACCGGAAGACAGCTTCTGCCAAGGAGGACTGCACAGAAGTCTAGGTACCTGTAATAAACTGAGATATTCGAGCCCGCGGCGAGATGCAGATCGTGACGAGCGCAAGCGAAAATGTGCGCACTGGTGGTACGAAGAGATGGAACATTGTAGGTACGACACTGGAAGAGTCGGCAAGGATATCGTGTTTCTACGCATTGCCCCGTCTCTCTGGCCGAGAGGCGGCCATCGCGGCAAGGCGGTCTGAAAGCGATCTGGTGGTGCGCGCAAAGGAGCAAGCCGGAACTGTGAAATTTGGCTGAGGGCTGCTGTGTGCCAAAGGCAGTAGGCGTCAATAGGTCAAACAATAATATGTGTTGCAGCAGAGCAGTGCAGCGCAGCAGCGAGCCTACGGCTCCATTTCGCACACTTTCCAATCCCGCTCTCGTTTACTCACCGGTCGACTCAAAACAGCTGGCAGGAGAGCAAGAAATGTGAAAGATTTGGAATAAAATGGGCCCAGAAAAGAGCATGTCCAGTTGTTCACGCCCATCCACAGCCGGGTGGTTGATCGCAACTGACACCATACCGGAATCCCAGTCCAGTCAGGCGAGGGGAGAAAGGGGAAAAAAAACAAAAAACATCGGCGGCAATCACCGCCGAGACCACCACGCGGCCAGCGGTGGCAGGTGGGGTCAGGCCCTTGGATTCAAGCAACCACGACTCTCATCGGGGTTCGCCTGCGTCAACCAAGTAGAGGTAGGTACGCATGATTGAAGTTGCCTGCCATTGATAGCCAGAGCCTTCCTCCAGCCCTTCATAGGCAACCTATGATGATGCTTCTCCGAAGAGGGTCGCAGAATCCTTCGATTCTGCGTCGCAAACATGATTCGTTCTGGTGAGTAAAGGCACATCCAATTTCGTGCAGCACCTCGATTGTTTGGCGTCCAATTCTGGAGGGTGGTTCTGGTGCTTGCTGGTGAATGTTGGGATGCAAGCCTCTCAACCCAGCAAGCCAGCAGCTTTGCAGACAGATAATCCCAACCAGGGACGGAAAGAGGGGTAGTGGCATATGCGTGCTGGCATGCGTGGCGACAAGGAAGGACTGCAGCTAGCCAGTGACGGCATCAAGCCAGTGAGCTTCAATCCCTGAACACCAAACCAGACGCAGTCCGCAGGCACAGCGCCGGTCAAACTCGCTCGAGCGCCGGCAGGCAAGAGCAAAAAGCTGAACAAGGGCAAGCGCCTCATGGCCTTTGGTGTGAGTGTGGCAGCCATTTGCCTAGGGATGGAAGAAGAAGACACCGATAGAAGACGGGAGGACTGTGAGACTTGGGAGAGGACCAGACCAGGCGAGACCATCTCCATTGAACTACCCACAGCGTCCCCAGTCCTCCAATCACAGGAGCCAATTGATGAGCTGACTTTGGACTTCCAGGACAAGAAGGACTATCCTCAGCTACCTGGGTAGCTAGACGTTGCGTCTTTGGCAAGTCGAAGCGTTCCGCCTGTCGGCCACGAATGCAATTGAGATCTGAGAATGTTCGAAGAGATCAGGGTTGGGAGGGCGATTCGGTCCCATCGGTGCGGGAACGGAACGAGGAGCTCGGAAAAGGGCCAAGCCCGCACCCCAACAAGCCCTCATCCATCATCCCTTCTTCCTCGCATCAGCAGCCGTCCTCTGCCCTGCACGGGATATGCACGCGACCAACAGCTCGAAGCCAAAGTGGTCTTGAGTCCTGTGCATTGCGTCTTGGCCCCTTCCACAAGACCAACTTGAAGTCAGGTCAGACATGGCGACTGCTGGTCCAGTCCAGTTGGACAACAAGACTGGAAGCATGATGGATGCTCACTCCCTGACTCGCTCACCTGCACTGCACCATGCAACTCCCACACACACTCACCCTGAACACCAAACAGAGCCGACAAAAGCCCAAAGGCGCCCACACCTCCCGAAGTTCTGGAACGACAGGTCATATTTTTCTTTTCCTGCCTGTCTCTCCCACCTGGCGCTCAGCTGCTGGCTTGCCCAACCACACGACAAAGAGCACGACGTACGACATGGCATGGTTCCGAAGGCACGCAAAGCGCCGTGGTCGGGCCCGGACCATGAATTCTGGCCTCCGAATCCAGCCATAGCAGTGCACACTACACAGTACCGCTGCTGTCGCACCCCTGTTCACTGATAGCGGGAGAGATCATGAGCAGTCGCGGGCCTTGTTAGGGGGGTCAGTGCCTCCTTCTAGCTTGGCTATTCTCACGACGGTCTAGCTCCGAACAGACCCAACGACCCAACATGCCCTCGACTGTTCATCCGAGCCTGTCCGCCCGTGTCCTCTCCGCTATGGACGACTGGTACTAGCTTGTATTCTGCGTCCATCCTTGTGGGGAGGTACTTATGTAGGCCGGCTGAGGGAGGTCAAGCCGCCAGTGCGGTGCAGTACATAAACACCAAGGACCGCTGCTCCTTCATTCCAACCCCCTACTTCCTACAACTACTGATGCAGCCGACTATTTGCATCCACGCCTTCTCCGCTGTCTCGACAGCCCATCCTGGTCGATCAGAACCTTCCTACCTCCCGTCTTGGGTCCATTAGTATGGCAAGCCAAGCAGGGCAACTAGGCAGAAGGCAGGTTAGCCAGCTCAGGCCGCCACACTTGAAGCCGGTGAAGGCGAGGGGGGAGGGCAACCGGCTGAAGACAGTCAGTCAGACGGACCAGGCGGACAGGCACGCCTGCATCGTCGACCGACGACTGCATCCACCCAGCCAGCGAAGTCGCCAGACCCATTCGTCAGCCAGTCAGCCAGCCAACCCGCCAGCTAACCCGCCAGCCAGCGCTCTTGCTTCGTGCCGTCGCTAATTTTGCTGCTGCTGGCGGTGCCTCCTTCATCTATCCGTGCTCCTTGTCCGACGCACTTACTCTGTGTTGCCCGCATCGATGGTCTCGCTCCCACCAGTCGCTGTCCCGCCAGCAAGCAGTCCAGCTGCCTCTCTGCTAGACCGCGATCTCGTACTCCGCCCTATCAAACAGCTGCAGCCGTTGCAGAAACGAAGAAGCGCATGTCATTTTCCAAAAAGGGGAAGCAGGGAGGGCACTGCGAGCGGAGCAGAAACAGGCGGCGAACAGTGATGATTAGGATGAGAAGAGGAGGAGAAGAAGGGGGAGACGTGTCACGTCACCGGCGAGAGGAGGCCGGTGTGACAAAAGTCTCCCTCACTGCCCATCTGCCCACGTCATTCCTCCCTTTCTACATTTCCCAATCATCATCCTCAGTTCACACATCCACTCTCCACTACCTCTTCACCTCGCTCCGTATCTCGTATCGATATCACGGCTAATATTCATCAGTGTGATGATAGCAAACTGTCTTGCAGATAAGGGAAGAGGAGGAGGAGGAGGAGGAGGATGAAGCTCGTTCCTCTCTTTTCGTCTGTGGACCATCGACGCCGCACACGTACACACGCACGCACGTACGCACGCACATAGTCCGTACATGCTTTTCCGTACGTACGGAGTAATATCGCTCCCATATTTCTTCTCCCATTCTTTGGCTCACACTGATCCAACGCAGAAACTCCATCGGAAAAACCATCCAATATGCATACAAATATAACACGCACGACCTCATAAGAGAACGAAGGATCCACCCAACACAAAGAAAAGGGGATAAAAGTCCCGAAGGAATAAGAGACCATGCACGAAGATGACAAGCGCGCTGCTGCCACGACAAAACTTGATTAGTGAGGGAAGGACTGATGTAGTGCTGTTGTCCGATCAGGAGGTATGAACAGCCCCCTTCTTCTTTTTTCCCCCAATACTATTCACTATGGCCTATGGTTATGTTATGTCCTCCATGCCCTCGTGACCAACATGTGGCCCGTCCGTCCTGTCCAGTCCGGTAACCTATTGCCGAGCCGATCCATTTTCACTCGTCTATCAGTTTCCCTGCTTCCCTGTTTCCCTCCATCCAACCACCAAAAAACACCCAACAGACAACGACAGGCCGCCAACCAACCAACCAACCAACTAGCTAGCCAGCCAAACAGCTCAGCATCGCCACGCCCGGGCGTCCCCCCGAAGACGGAGATTAAAAACTGGGAGGAAGAGAAAGAGAGAAGGGAGGCAGGGAGGGAGGGTAGAAAAACTGCCGAGACAAGATTGCACGCTCGCATGACGGCTACAGATGCTGCTGCTGCTGTTGTGTCGCTCATCATTTTCCTAGCTACCCAGTCGACACTCTCCCATCCATTCATCCAGCTGACGTCGCCCACCCTCCCTCCTTCTCCTCCCCCTTCCCGCCGGACCCCGCACAGCACGCCCTCCCTCCACATAGCCTTTTCCCCCTCATCCCTTCGCAAGTCAAAGAGGAGAAGTGCAAAGGCGGCGTTGTGGATGATGGTGTGTTGCAAGTTGATTGCCCCGCGTGTCACCGGGGGCCAGAAGTCCTGCATCCCGGTGGACGGAATAGCTTGGGCAAGAAGTCATCAGGACCGTCCGTGAGTGGATATGGGCGGGTGCCGGCGGCGATAGTTCCGTCTTCCCGCCTTTTCTTTTGTCTCTGTCCCTGTCTACTCCATGACCGACCCTCCCCTGCCAATTTTCCCTTCCAGCTCGCTGCTCTCGGGCGTGACGCTTGCGACTGTCGCTGCTGCTACTGCTGCTGCTGCTTCCGCTCCCGGAGCCCCGTGTGACACGGGCCTGCTGCTGCTGCTGCCACCCGGAAAGATGATTGCCCGTGAAACGCCCAACAAGAAAACAACCCAAAGTCCACGTGGAACCCAAAAAAAAGAGCAGGAAAGGCCCGCCTGTTGCCAAAAGAAGAAAAACATTAAAATAGAACTGAAGTAGGTAGGCACGACAACCGAGTAGGCTATTATCGTCTCGTAGGATAGATACCTAAGGGAAGCATGAAAAGAAGAGGTTGTCAATAATGCCCACAGGTGGCTTTCTTTGTGCATAACATCAACCAACACCCACGAGGGTGTTGGGTGAAGGCGAGCAAGGGGCGTGTTTTAGGAATCGAAAAGAAACAAGAGAAATAATACAACGGACACTTCGATCCGCGAATTAAAATGCGTTCAAAGAAGAATTGGTTGTTGTACATGACGAAAAGCTCAAGCTTGTTGTCTGTGCGTCGGCGGAGGTGAAATGTGTGTGTGGATCGATCGTGCTGCTCAATCAGGGGGGTTGGTGGGTGTGGGCACGCACATCGTGTAGTAGGGCGGCGAGAGAGAAAAAAAATAGAATAGAGGGATGTGATGGCGTATATGGTAGGTATGCAAGTCCAAAGGCTGGGTGGGAGATGTATAGCTGGCCATGCAAAAAAAAAAAAAAAAAGAATTACGAATATCGAAGACAGTCAATGCGCCCGCCCTCCCTGTCTCTCTCGTCTACCTAGGGGCCGACCTAGGTACCTATGAACTTGTTACGTAGAAGAGGCGACGACAGCAGTAGTCTCGGGAATCTGCAACGACAGCCTCTTCGGCTGCTGCAGCAGCAGCAGCACCTCGTGCTCGTCCCGCTCGGCGGAGAAGTGGTCGAACGTGGCAGCGGAATCCTCGTCCTCCCTCTGCACGACGGGGCTGTGGGCCACAGACCCAGGCGGCGTGGAGTTGCGGTGTGCAGCCGGCGGTGTGACAGGGCGCGTGTTCGACTCCGGGTCGGCGCCGGGCGGGAAGTGCTCCGACGTCGGCGCCAGGGGCGGGGACGGGAGGAGCTCCTTGCCCTTGCCCTGGGTGATCTCGTCAAGGCCAGGCGTGGCGGTCTTTTCTGAACCACTACTGGTATTAGAGCTGGTGGAGATGGCTGTCGTCATGACGGAAGTAGCCATGGCGGGTGCGGCCGCGGTCTTTGTGGCGGCGGCCATGACAGCAGCTATGGCGCCGCCCCTCTCCGGGACGGCAGTAGCAGTAGCAGCAGGAGTAGCAGCGGTAGTGTGCTTCTTAGCCTCCCCGCTGCCTCCTCTCCGGTCCTCATGGCTGGTGCGTGGACTCTCCGTCCCCGTCGTCGTCCTCTCACGCAGACTATCCCTCGAGCTCCTCCTACCCGCGAGAGCGACACCACCGTTACTAACATGGGGATGTTGATGTTGCGACGACGACGAGTGGTGGCCACCACCGCCGCTGCTGCTGCTGCTTACAACAAGGGACGAAGCGGGGACGACGCCGCCGCCAATGCGCGCCCAGAACATCTGCTCCCTCAGCCGCACGCTCTCCTCCCACGCAGCCTTCTCCGCGTCCTCATCGTCGGCTCGCCAGTGGCCGTCCTTCAGCAGGCGCAGGAAGCCCAGGAAGTCGCACACGGCGCGCACGCGCACGAGGCAGTACGACCGGCAGAGCGGGTAGCGCTGCGCCGAGTCGGACTCGCTCGTGCGGAAGCGGTGCGTGCGCAGGTGCTCCTCCTCCCTGCGGCCCTCGCCGCACAGCGCGCAGGGGAAGAGCTGCGGCCTCGCGATGGCAGCTAGGGAGCCGGGCGTCGCGGCCGGCACCGGCTCCACGACTAGCGAGCCGTCCGTCATGGCGTTCAGGACGGCGCGGCGCGCGAGCCACGACAGGCCCGGCGCGATGTCGAGCCGGAGCGTCGGCTCGATGTCCTCGGCCAGCGCACGCTTGTAGAACTTGATGTCCTTGAGCGGCGGGATGTTGCCGGGCGCGACTACCGCCCCGCCTGCCGTGGAGGAGCCGGTGCTCAGGCTCGACGCCGGGGTGTTTGGAGTTTGTGGTAGCGACCCGGATGATGACGCGGGGGTCATGGAGGACGAGTGGACGGGGGTGCCGCCTAGCGACAGCGCGAGCGCGCCCATGGCGCCGCCGCTGTGCGTGCCCGATGGTGGGCGGCTCCGAGCCGCGGCGGAGAGCCGCTTTGTCGTCCTGACGAGGGCCATGAAGTCCTCGTATGATGCCAGGTCCGTCCGCAGGACCGGCTGTAGCAGGTGGGTGAAGCTGGTTGGGCACGAGGGCGACACGGGCTCTAGCATCCCCGTCTGAGACGCTCCTTCTGAGAGCGGCGTCTCGTCGTTGGTGGAATCGAACTTGCTGAAGCCCGGTGACGACGGGGCCGTCAAGGCCGTCGAGTCATCGCGGTCCGCGCTCATCTGCTCCATGACCAGCTTCAGCTCGGCGAGCTGCTCTTGTTGCGACTTGAGCAGGCCCTCTGTGTCGGCTAGCTGTGCGCGCAGCAGGTCATTTTTCCTCTGCACGGCTTCTTGCTCCTTCCGGGCATCCTCCTTGGCCGAGATGACCATCTTGTTGGCCTCCTCAAAAAGCGCGGCGGTGAGGTTCTCCAGCTCGAGTTCGATGTGCTTCTTCTGCTGCTCGACCTCTTGGCGCGCCTTCTTCTCGTCGACTACGCGGCTCAGCAGCTTCTGCTTCTCGGCCTCGACGGTCTTGCGGCGCACCCATACGTCGCCCGAAAGCATCTCGCGTTGCTCCGCGAGCCGGGCTTCTAGTCTCTGTATGGTGTCCCGCGCCTCCTCCAGCTCGATCTTGGCCGCGGAAAGGGTGTCGTCAAGCGTAGTTTGGTGATTTATCGCGTTGATGAGCTTTGTGCTCAACGTAGCTACCTCGTCGTCTAGGTCCGGGTGGTGCTCCCTTGGGCTCGAGAAGCCGTGGCCGCTGGCGGGGCTCATCGCTCTGCTTCTAGGGTCTGGCAACGTGCTCAAGTCGTTGTCGAGGGTGAACGAGTGTGCTGACAGCATTCCCGGTGTTCGTGGAGGTTGTGAGGATCGCAACAGGCCCGGGGTGCCGGACCCTGCAGATGTGACTTCGGCCGACATGGTGACGGTATTCTCGAGTGATGGCGACCTCTGGTGACTGTAGTTCGATGCTGTGAGTCTAGAGGTCGAGCCTTTCGCGAAGCTGGATAATGACCGTATGTGGCTGAACGGCCGCGAAGAGGTGGTCGAACCCTTGCTGTCGTGCTGGGACCAGCCGGCAACCGTTACGAAGCTGTACCAACTCAAGGACTGTCAGTCACCAAGGGTGGTCACACGGACTGAAAAATGGAGAGCATGAAAGGTGGCAGGGAGCTGCGCAAAAGGCAAGTGGTTGAAGCAAAGAAAGTGCAGCAAGGCTCATCACTCGAGGTCAAGTTGAACAAAAGAGCGGCCACCAGGGCTCCGTGGACCAAATCCAAGGGAGCAAGCAGAGCTTCCTCGGTCGACTTCAAGAACGACGTGGAGGTGAAAACCAAGCTCGTGGGAAGCTTCAGACGGGTCAACTGCTTTGGGACGTACGTACGGTAGTGAATCCAGCTTGACTAACTTCGAAGCAAGGAACCCGAAGCCTTCAGGAGGCCGCGGCTCCGCACCGGCAACGAACCTCCTCGACTTCCACTCCTGCCAGTCACCTAATCTAGGTAGGTAGACAGATGTGCCTTATTGACGTCCGTGTGCCTGTGAGTGGAGGGGCGAACGGATATACTTCGTATCGTCTCGAAGAGTTAAGCTACTCCGCTATAGCTTTTGGTTGGTTCGATTTTGGGTTATGCTTTCGTTTCGAAAGAAAATATGTGACAGAAGGCAGCACGGTTTCGCTCGTTCGGACTCGGTTTTCGTCAGGGAATATGGTGGTTTCTTGGGGCTCCCGTCTCGACTGCTGCAGCGGCGGCGAACGAGGGGGTAAAGGACGGACGGTATTGATCTGAGAGGAAGATGAAGAGGAACAGGATGTGCGTGTGTGCGTATATGCGAGCGAGCGAGCGCGTTGCTTTACGGGTGGTGCGAACGTGTATGGCCACTGTCCGGGATTGTGTTGTGGTATGTTGGCCGGCTCTGGCACGCGGCTGATGATGGATCGGATTATCGATGGATGGATGGATGCTGCTGTGAGGTGGCGTCCGCAGAGAGGCGCGGGAGCGGGAGCACGGCCGAAGACTCAAAAAGTATGTAGAAGACGACACAAATCCAATTGCCAAAGAGGGGTTATTTCTACCAATGCATGCTCGGGGAGGTCAGGTTCGTACGTGCTGTCGGTCTCGCCTCGTTGGCCCGTTAAGGTGCTGAGATACTCTGGAAACAACAAACTGAAAAAGGCTCTTCGAAGTATGATTGAGCGCCAGCGAGTATTGTGTGGGATATCCCGGTGGCGTTGTTCGTTTGCGGATGTGCAACGTCTCGGGAGTGTCAAACAAGCGAGCTTTTGGTCCCGTGTCGACAGAGGAAGTGAATGAGTGGGAGAAAAGAAGAAGACCAGCAAGGGCGAAAAAAGAGCTGATGATGCTGATGATGTCTTTGGGCAACACACCCAAGACCACCACACCCACACAAGCACAACAGCGAAGGAGCCGGCGGCAAATCGACCGACGAAAGCACCCGGTTCGCTAGTGGGGAGAGAAGGAAAACGGAAAACGTGGGTAACAGGCCGCCTGGAGGGGCCAGATGGGCTGGCCTGTGATGACATGGATGGGGCCACGCTGCGACGCTGGTCCGCGGACTTGGAAGTATTGGACAGGGGGCTCCACGTACCGGGGACACGCACAGGCCATTTTAGTGAACGGATGGGGAGTCCGGACTCGACAACTCGACATGCACGCACTCTCGCTCGATCACCAACCGACGTCTAAAAAATCGAACTTGTGAGAGCTACTGGCGAAGGTAGCGATTTGAATGCGAGCTATCATGCCACTTCGCCAACCCGCGACAACCGAGATTTTGTGAACGAGAATGTTGTGAACATGGAAGGCCACAACCAAGGCTACCAATACCGAGCTGAGCGGGGTTTGGTTCTGGCCGCGTGCTAGGCGATCGAGTCCTCTGTGGGGAGAGACAACAGGATGCGATGCTGCCTCGCCGACCGACCCGAATGACCGCTATCGGGGACCCTCCACCTGCCCCATTCGAGGCACCTGCTGCTTGAGCCGAGACCAAGACCTCGACTTGCCTATTCCAAAGCGGTCGTGGTCGGCTGGGCTGATGATCAAGAGATTCCAGACTCCTCCTCCCTCCCCGCACTTCCTCCTCCTCTTTCTCCCCCCTCGCGTTGGTCGGCGCTCGCTGAGTTCTGTCAGAAATTTTGCATGTGTACAAATTACCAATTATACCCGTCTACAGAACCTCTTTCTGTTGGGTGCTCAGTGCTCACAGCCTCGACGGATTACGGAATGTTGGGGGCGGCTGACTGGACGGGAACTTTCTGCCGCAAATTGGGACCTCCGCTGGGCCAGGCGTCCATTGTCGTCCATAGGCTCGTGAACGGCAAAAGCGGGAGACCTAACCTGGTCCTTGCTTTGAACCTGGAACCTCTTCCCGCCCCACCAACGTCATCGTCTTGCCCGCCGCCATTCCCCTCTGCCTTGAAAGACAAACTGGATTGAAGGAGTGAGGATGATTAGCACTCGAGCGGACGGCTAACGTCTTAATTCTTAGGTAGCTAATAAATTAACGACAGCAATAAGCCGGGAAGACGCGTTCAGTTTGTAATCATTCGACACCGTATTGTGCAAAGGGGAAACAGCACCAGAGCAATTATCAGCTTGCTGAATGGGGCGAGTTCCTAGCTTCAACAGCAGGCGAGGAAAGCTGTCCGAAATTGTGGGGGTCACATTCGTGCAAGCGGGGAAGAGACAGACCTCACCAACCCCCCGACCTTAACCTCGTATGTACCCGATACCTCCACACATCCAAGCGAGCCAAGTTGGTACATCCATCGCAAAACGCCGCAGAAAAAGCAAAGAAAGGAAACCTTAGGTACCTACATACCTAGCCATCATCGCATAAACTCTGGAGCCGCCCCGTGAATCCGTGATGCACCTGATCTTCGGTTGGATCTTCGGGACGAGGCAGAAGAGGATTTGCACATCCCGAACCGGACCCGTGCGCGCCGTAGGTGTGTGTGCTGTGCCCACTAATCAGCGCCGTCCAACCACCTACATACCACCACAAGCCAAAAGGCACAGACAGGCGTCGACAAGTTTCATAGTATCGATCATCCGGGCGCTTGATGATCCAGAACAGAACAGAACAGAAACAGAAAATCTACAGGAACAAGGCTGTAAGAGGAAGGAACAAGCCCCCTTTCCTCCTCCTGAATCACATATTCCGATCATCAGCACGATACACCAAACCCCGATTATCACCACCACCGTCACCTTCCGTCCCATGTCGTCACACAAATGCTTTATGCAAAACTCTACAGTAGGACTGCACTTATTACCGAGACATTGCACAGCTAGCTCGATCGTAGTCCCATCTCACAGAAGCCTTTTCCTTCTGTCCACCAACCTCTTCGTCACAGGCACGATCCCAGGCGCGCGGACGCAGGAACGAACCACAACGCATGAAGTGCGTCCCCATGTCTTTTGTCTCCCCGTATGTTTCACAGAACAGGATGTGCCTGGTCTGCACTTTTTCTGTCTCCTAACTCTCCTCTCCTTCCCGATCTCTCTCCCGCGTCGGCCTAACTTCACTCCAAGCTATGTTCCCTGTTCAGACGACATGGCTGCCGATGAACCCTCGTCCAGTAACCCTACCTCCTTACCTCCTTTCATTACACACCTGATCCTACCTATTCTTAGCAGAGTCCCTCCATACCAAACTTGGTTTTCCGCAATGGCTTTGAGCTCCCCATTACTCCCACCGTCTCACAACGGCTAGCTTGATGAAATGCATCGACGAAAGAATGCCACCCACACGACACTCGTGTTATGAAGCTTGTGATGACTGCTTTCCTCTCTTCCCCCTTCCTCTTCCTGATTCTTCTTTCAGTTCACTGCCTGGGTGCCAGTCTACGATAGCTTTTGTTCGTAGGTGTCGCAGATCGCCAGTACATCACACAGAACTCACGATCCGCCTTTATCTTCATCATCATCATCCTCCTCTTCCCGTTCCTAGTTTCTCGAAGGTCGATCCACAGCCGAATTCCGATCCCGTTCCACGCCGTCTTTTTGTCTGGTCATGTTTCGCTTATCACGACGTTTTATTTCTTTCGCTCCCCCTTCCCCGTTTCTGCCAGCGCCAGTGCCAGTGCCGGTGCCGGTGCCGGTGGCAGGTGGCGGCGGCGTTTAGATTTTCTTCGTCGCCAAGTTTTTCCTCTTTTTTTGTCTCGCCGTCCGTGCAAACGTCTTTCTCTTTCTCGCTCTCTCGATTTCTACCGTTCTAGGATAATGACTCGCGCCAGCTCCAGGGTAGTCAAGATAGCATATAGGTTGACACCAGAGATCGGTTGAGGTTCCTATAGTACACTGACGTGGTGGCGGGCCAGGCTAGTTGGTGTTGCTCGCCCACGACGCAGCCAGCCAGTCAGTCAGTCAGTGCGGTCGGAGAGACGTGGCCACGCCACACCGTACAC
Organism: Ophioceras dolichostomum; assembly: GCA_003049485.1. Lineage (NCBI taxonomy): Eukaryota > Fungi > Ascomycota > Sordariomycetes > Magnaporthales > Ophioceraceae > Ophioceras > Ophioceras dolichostomum. The sequence goes on from PYST01000536.1 coordinate 17,589, forward strand.
CGCCCTGCCCGAAACCCCTGAGACAGACGCTACCCATGTCCGCACACGTCTTAATAGTTGTCGTGACGTTGTTTCTGCCACGTCCACGGACTGCTCTTGTCAAACAAAAACCTAGCGTCCAAGTCTAATCGCCTGGCCTACGAGCCTGCCTAGTCTAGTAGGTAGTAGGTAACAGGCGCAAAGGGGCCTGATGTTGACCAAACCACGCACCCACCCATCTCCGCCACCAAGCATCGTTTTGTCATCGACGTGGGACGGAACTAGATAGAGAGAGGCTACCCAGCCCGTCTAAAGAAAACCTTCCAGACGCGGATATAAGGTTTGCTGGATCATTCTGTCCGCTGTCACAGATTTCAGAAAGCTTTCAAAAAATATTGGCGAGAGGGCTGCACATGCTGTTAGGCTGCTACACCTTCCTCGCCGCGGGCATCTGACAACGGGCACGCACACTGTGTGTGGGGGAAAAGACCGGATCAGGGGGAATGTTGCGGACCAGCGACCAGAGACCGACTCAGGTGCCACTACGAGACTTTTAATGCCCGCAACGCTGTAAAAGGGCCATACTTGGTAATCCTCCAAGAGGGTTGGCATCCTCACTACCATCGCGTAGTTCACCGAGTCACGTGACTCCCCTCTGGTCACCTGAATCTAGGTAGTCTCAGCCCCCAAAAAATTAATGTCCCCGCATAAAAAAAGGCGCTTCAATACGCTGTCATTTTACCATCGGCCTCTACAATTCTATCTAG